>AYEL01071186.1:0-28966 GCA_000484575.1 Olivierus martensii
CCCCGCCATATCGCCCACGAGGCTCGCGGCGTGCCGTTGATCGATGCGGTGAACCAGCGCTTCAGGGTGCCGCGCGACTGCCAGGAACTGGCGCGCCTGGTGGGCGAGTACCACACCCACGCCCATCGGGCGCTGGAGCTGCGCCCGAATACACTGCTGGAGCTGTTGCAGAGCTTCGACGTGTATCGCCGCCCGCAGCGTTTCGAGGAGTTCGTCGCCGCCAGCGAGATGGACGCGCGCGGCCGCCTCGGCCTGGAACAGCGGGACTATCCGCAGGCCGCCTACCTGCTCGGCGCGGCGCAGGCAGCGCGGGCGGTCAGCGTGAAGCCGCTGGTGGAAAAGGGCTTGAAGGGCGCGGAACTGGGCGAGGCGCTGAAGCGTGCGCGCCTCGCCGCGCTCAAGGCCTACAAGGAAGAACGCGGAAAGGCCTGAAGCAGCGCTTCGGGAGTCAACGCCTGGCCACGCCATTCGAATGGCGCCGGCCAGAGCTTCTGCTGGATCCTCGTCTCGCGCCAGAGATCGCCCAGCGGCTGGCGGGCGACCGGATGCTCCAGGTTCGGCGCCAGCTCGGACAAGGGCCAGAGCACGAAAGCGTTCTTCAGCACTTCGGCGCGCGGCAGCACCAGGCCATCGAAATCGCCCACCAGGTCGCCGTAGAACAGCACGTCGATATCCAGCGGCAGTCCCTTGCGCTCTGGCGCATAGCGGCCATTGTCGGCCTCGATGTGCTTGAGTCGCAGACTCAGTTCGGCCAGCGGCAGATCGGTGCGGGCAGACACCACCAGGTTGAAGAACGGCCCGCTCTTGATACCCACCGGCTCGCTCTCGAATACCGGCGAACAACGCAGGTCATGAAGGAAACCGGCCAGCGCATCGAGGCCGGCATGCAGATGGCGCTCACGCTCGACATTGCTGCCGAGGCCGAGGTAGACCGGGATCAGCGACATCCGCGTTCGATCTCCACGCCAACGCCACGGGCCGCCGGCACCGCGCCGGGCTTGGTCACGCGGATGCGCAGCCAGGGAATGCCGCGCTCGCCCATCAGTACCTCGGCGAGGCGCTCGGCGAAGGTTTCCACCAACTGGAAATGCGATTCCCGGGCGAATTCCTGCACTCGCTCGGACAACGCGGCATAGTCCAGCGCCAGGGCGAGATCATCGCCCGCAGCGGCCGGACGGTTGTCCCAGCCCAGGGTCAGGTCCAGGCGCAGGCACTGACGGATGCCGCGCTCCCAGTCGTACACGCCGATGACGGTATCGACCTCCAAGCCTTCGATAAAAACTCTGTCCACTTCGCTACCCGCTCCAAGGGATGCCACGACAAGCGTGCGCCGCCCCGTTAGAATCGAGGACATCCTCGTCCTCGGTGGAATCCATGGTCTGGCTACTGGCGATCCTCGCCTACCTGCTCGGTTCCCTCTCCTTCGCCGTCCTGCTCAGCCGCTGCCCCTTCATTTCGCCGAGCATCTTTTCCAGGCCGCTGCGCAGCGCCTGGTTGGCGCTGACGCCGCCGGCGATCACCAGGTTCTTCAGGCCGGTCTGCTTCAAGGCGCGACGGCACTTGATCAGCAGGGTCTCGACCACCGCGGTCTGGAACGCCAGGGCGATGTCGCAGCGGGTCTGCTCGCTGTCGTCGCCGGCCTCGACGCAACGCTGCCAGGTGTTCAGGGTAAAGGTCTTGAGCCCGCTGAAGCTGAAGTCCAGGCCGGGGCGATCGGTCATCGGTCGCGGGAACACGAAGCGGCCAGGAGTGCCGCGCTCCGCCAGGCGGGCGATTTCCGGACCGCCGGGATAGCCCAGGCCGATCAGCTTGGCGGTCTTGTCGAAGGCTTCGCCGGCGGCATCGTCCACCGATTCGCCAAGCAACTGGTAGCGGCCGATACCGTCCACCCGCACCAACTGGGTGTGACCGCCGGAAACCAGCAAGGCGACGAACGGGAACCGCGGCGGCTGCTCTTCCAGCATCGGCGCCAGCAGGTGCCCTTCCATGTGGTGCACGCCGACCGCCGGCACGCCCCAGGCGAAGGCCATCGCCTGGGCACAGGAGGCCCCCACCAGCAGGGCGCCGACCAGGCCGGGGCCGGCGGTATAGGCGATCGCGTCGATATCCGCCGGCGTGCAGCCGGACTCGTCGAGCACCTGGCGGATCAGCGGCAGCATGCGCTTGACGTGGTCGCGCGAGGCCAGCTCGGGCACGACGCCGCCGTAGACGCGATGGAGGTCGATCTGACTGAACAGCGCGTCGGCCAGCAGGCCGCGTTCGCTGTCGTAAAGGGCGACGCCGGTTTCGTCGCAGGACGTTTCCAGTCCCAGCACGCGCATGGGCTTGAGCCTTAGAGCTTGGCAAATACGAAGCCGCGCATGATAATCGGCGGCTTTGCGCCAGACCAGTGTTTTTCGATCGGAGGCTTTGCATTCCTCCGGCCGAACCGTTAATATCCGCAACCCTTGAAAACCGACGTATCCGCGCCACCTTGCCGGAGTACGTTCAACCCCCGGTAATCAGTGAAGGTACGACCTGGATGCCAGCCGTCAAAGTAAAAGAGAACGAACCCTTCGACGTAGCCCTGCGTCGTTTCAAGCGCTCCTGCGAAAAAGCAGGTGTACTGGCTGAAGTTCGCAGCCGCGAGTTCTACGAGAAGCCCACTGCCGAGCGCAAGCGCAAGGCCGCTGCCGCAGTGAAGCGCCACGCGAAGAAAGTACAGCGCGAACAGCGCCGTCGCGAGCGCCTGTACTGATCCACTCGACGCCCACGCGTCAGTGATCGTGCCTCAGCCCGGCCCCGGCCGGGCTTTCGGCTTTCCGCCATGAGCGAAATCAAATCCCGCCTCCTCGACGCCGTCAAGGTCGCCATGCGCGCCCAGGACAAGCCGCGGCTGACCACGTTGCGCCTGGCCCTCGCGGACATCAATCGCGTCGAAGTCGACGAACGCATCGAGGTGGATGACGCCCGAGCCCTGCTGATCCTCGACCGGATGATCAAGCAGCGCCGCGACGCCCAGCGCCAGTTCAGCGACGCCGGCCGCCAGGACCTCGCCGAGGTCGAGGCCGCCGAGATCCTCGCGCTCCAGGACTTCATGCCCAAGCCCCTGGACGACCATGAGATCGACGCCCTGATCGAGCGCAGCATCGTCGACAGCGGCGCCCAGGGTCCGCAGGACATGGGCAAGGCGATGAACCTGCTGCGACCGCAGGTCCAGGGTCGCGTCGACATGGCACAGGTCAGCCAGCGCCTGAAGGCGCGCCTCTCCTCCTGAAACACCGCGCCGGCCTGATCGGCCCGGCGATAATTGCTATGCTGCCGCTCTGCGCCCACGCGCCGTCGTTTTCGAGAACACCATGGCCGGCCTGATTCCGCAAAGCTTCATCGATGACCTGCTGAACCGCACCGACATCGTCGAGGTGGTGAGTTCGCGCATCCAGCTGAAGAAAACCGGCAAGAACTACAGCGCCTGCTGCCCGTTCCACAAGGAAAAGACTCCCTCGTTCACCGTCAGCCCGGACAAGCAGTTCTACTACTGCTTCGGCTGCGGCGCCGGCGGCAACGCGCTCGGCTTCGTCATGGACCACGACCAGCTGGAGTTCCCCCAGGCGGTCGAGGAACTGGCCAAGCGTGCCGGCATGGACGTGCCGCGCGAGGAACGCGGCGGACGCGGGCACACGCCGCGCCAGCCGACCGACTCGCCGCTCTAGTGCGAGGTTCAAAACGGCAAGCTCTACCCGCTGCTCAGCGCCGCCGCCGAGTTCTACAAGCAGGCGCTGAAAAGCCACCCGGCGCACAAGGCCGCGGTGAACTACCTGAAGGGCCGCGGCCTGACCGGCGAGATCGCCCGCGACTTCGGCCTCGGCTTCGCCCCGCCCGGCTGGGACAACCTGCTCAAGCACCTGGGTGGCGACAACCTGCAACTCAAGGCCATGCTCGACGCCGGCCTGCTGGTGGAGAACAGCGACACCGGCAAGCGCTACGACCGCTTCCGCGATCGCGTGATGTTCCCGATCCGCGACAGCCGCGGGCGGATCATCGCCTTCGGCGGCCGGGTGCTCTGTACGAAAAGGCGAAATACGTGAAGTATCATCGCCTTCGGCGGCCGGGTGCTCGGCGACGACAAGCCGAAGTACCTGAACTCCCCGGAGACTCCGGTCTTCCACAAGGGCCAGGAACTCTACGGACTCTACGAGGCCCGGCAGAAGAATCGCGACCTCGACGAGATCATGGTGGTCGAGGGCTACATGGATGTCATCGCCCTGGCCCAGCAAGGCATCCGCAACGCGGTGGCGACCCTCGGCACGGCGACCAGCGAGGAACACATCAAGCGCCTGTTCCGCCTGGTACCGAGCATCCTGTTCTGTTTCGACGGCGACCAGGCCGGCCGCAAGGCGGCCTGGCGCGCCCTGGAGTCGGTGCTGCCGAACCTGCAGGACGGCAAGCGCGTGCGCTTCCTGTTCCTCCCCGAGGGCGAGGACCCGGACAGCCTGGTACGCGCCGAGGGCGAGGATGCCTTCCGCGCACGCATCACCCAGCAGGCCCAGCCGCTGGCGGAGTACTTCTTCCAGCAACTGATGCTGGAGGCCGACCCCGCCACCCTGGAAGGCAAGGCCCACCTGGCGACCCTCGCCGCGCCGCTGCTGGAGAAGATTCCCGGGAACAACCTGCGCCTGCTGATGCGGCAACGTCTGTCGGAAATCACCGGCCTGTCCGGCGAAAACATCGGACAACTGGCGCACCACAGCCCGCCGCCGTCGTCCATGGATCACGGAGCGAGCGGCACCTTGGACGGCGACGACTATTTCGCCGCCAGCGCCTACTACGAGAACGAGCCCTCCCATGCGCCGTTCGACGCTGCGCCAGGCTATGGCGAGGCGCAACCGCGCAAGAGCTGGAACAAGGACAAGAAGCCCTGGGACGGCAAGAAGTGGGATGGCAAGAAGAAGTGGGACAAAGGCGGCCGCGGCGACTTCAAGGCTCCGCAACGAACGCCGGTAAGCGTGGAGTCCACCACCCTCAACGCCCTGCGCACCTTGCTGCATCATCCGCAGTTGGCCTTGAAGGTCGACGATGCGGGCACCCTCGCCAGGGAGCAGGATACCTACGCCCAGTTGCTGGTGTCCCTGCTGGAAGCCCTGCAGAAGAACCCGCGGCAGAGCTCGATGCAACTCATCGCGCGCTGGCACGGCACGCCCCAGGGCCGCCTGCTGCAGGCCCTGGGCGAGAAGGAGTGGCTGATCGTCCAGGAGAACCTTGAAAAGCAGTTCTTCGACACCATTACTAAACTCTCCGAGAGCCAGCGTTTCGGCGAGCGGGAGGAGCGTTTACGCAGCGTCATGCAGAAGAGCTACAGTGAACTGACCGATGAAGAGAAAGCCTTGCTCAGAGAGCACTACAGTGTTGCCGCTTCATCGCCTTCCCAGAGCTGAACTGGCGCCTCAGCCCAGGCATCAGGTATAATCCTCTGCTTATTTTTTGCCCGCCAAGACCTTCAGTGGATAGGGTGTTATGTCCGGAAAAGCGCAACAGCAATCTCGTCTGAAAGAGTTGATCGCCCGAGGCCGTGAGCAGGGATACCTGACTTACGCGGAGGTCAACGACCACCTGCCGGAGGATATTTCCGATCCGGAACAGGTGGAAGACATCATCCGCATGATCAACGACATGGGGATCAACGTATTCGAGACAGCCCCGGATGCGGATGCCCTGTTGCTGGCCGAGGCGGATACCGACGAAGCCGCAGCGGAAGAAGCCGCAGCGGCCCTGGCCGCGGTGGAAAGCGACATCGGTCGCACCACCGACCCGGTGCGCATGTACATGCGTGAAATGGGTACCGTGGAACTGCTGACCCGCGAAGGCGAGATCGAAATCGCCAAGCGCATCGAGGAAGGCATCCGCGAAGTGATGAGCGCCATCGCCCAGTTCCCGGGCACGGTGGACAGCATCCTGGCCGACTACAACCGCATCGTCGCCGAAGGCGGTCGCCTCTCCGACGTCCTCAGCGGCTATATCGATCCCGATGACGGCAGCCTGCCCGCCGAAGAGGTGGAGCCGGTCAACCTGAAGGACGATTCCGCCGACTCGAAAGAGAAGGACGACGAGGAAGAAGAAAGCGACGACAGCAGCGACAGCGACGATGAAGGCGACGGCGGTCCGGATCCGGAAGAAGCCCGCCTGCGTTTCACCGCGGTCTCCGAGCAGCTCGACAAGGCCAAGAAGGCCCTGAAGAAGCACGGTCGCGGCAGCAAGCAGGCCACCGCCGAACTCACCGGCCTGGCCGAGCTGTTCATGCCGATCAAGCTGGTGCCCAAGCAGTTCGACGCCCTGGTCGCCCGCGTGCGCTCCGCCCTGGAAGGCGTGCGCGCCCAGGAACGCGCCATCATGCAGCTCTGCGTGCGTGACGCGCGCATGCCGCGTGCCGACTTCCTGCGCCTGTTCCCGAACCACGAGACCGACGAGAAGTGGGTCGACAGCGTCCTGAAGAGCAAGCCGAAGTACGCCGAGGCCATTGAGCGCCTGCGCGACGACATCCTGCGCAACCAGCAGAAGCTGGCGGCCCTGGAAAGCGAGGTCGAGCTGACCGTCGCCGAGATCAAGGAAATCAACCGCGCGATGTCGATCGGCGAAGCCAAGGCTCGCCGGGCGAAGAAGGAAATGGTCGAGGCCAACCTGCGCCTGGTGATTTCCATCGCCAAGAAGTACACCAACCGCGGCCTGCAATTCCTCGACCTGATCCAGGAAGGCAACATCGGCCTGATGAAGGCGGTGGACAAGTTCGAATACCGTCGTGGCTACAAATTCTCCACCTACGCCACCTGGTGGATTCGCCAGGCGATCACCCGTTCGATCGCCGACCAGGCACGCACCATCCGCATCCCGGTGCACATGATCGAGACGATCAACAAGCTCAACCGCATCTCCCGCCAGATGCTCCAGGAAATGGGTCGCGAGCCCACCCCGGAAGAGCTTGGCGAGCGCATGGACATGCCTGAGGACAAGATCCGCAAGGTACTGAAGATCGCCAAAGAGCCGATCTCCATGGAAACCCCGATCGGTGACGACGAAGATTCGCACCTGGGCGATTTCATCGAGGACTCCACCATGCAGTCGCCGATCGAGATGGCGACCAGCGAGAGCCTCAAGGAATCCACCCGCGAAGTCCTCGCCGGCCTCACTGCCCGGGAAGCCAAGGTGCTGCGCATGCGCTTCGGCATCGACATGAACACCGACCACACCCTCGAGGAAGTCGGCAAGCAGTTCGATGTGACCCGCGAGCGGATCCGCCAGATCGAAGCCAAGGCGCTGCGCAAGCTGCGCCATCCGTCGCGAAGCGAGCACCTGCGCTCCTTCCTCGACGAGTGACGAACGAACCCCCGGCCTGAAAAACCGGGGGTTTTTCTTTGCCGCTTGCCCCGCCGCCCGGCGTCTACACTTCCGCTTATATTCCCGTCCACCGCGAGACCGCCTCATGCAGCGTCTGCAGGCCGTGCTTCTCCTGTGTCTGGCCTGCTGCTGGCCGGGGCTGGCCGGCGCCCTCACGCTCACGCCCGAGGAACGGGCCTGGCTGGCCGAGCACCCGACCATCCGCCTGGGCGTGGACACCTCCTGGCCGCCATTCGAGTACCGCGACGAACAGGGCCGCTACCAGGGACTCGCCGCCGGCTACGTCGGCCTGCTGCAGGAACGCCTGGGCGTCAGCCTGACGCCTGTCGAACCGAAGACCTGGACGCAGGTCCTGGAGCAGGCCAAGGACGGTCGGCTGGACCTGCTGCCCGGCATCATGGCTACCCCGGAGCGCCAGGAGTACCTGAGCTTCACCCGGCCCTACCTGGACTTCCCGATCATCATCCTGGCACGCAAGAACGGCCCGATGCCGAAACGCATCGACGAGCTCTACGGGCTCAAGGTAGCGGTGGTCGACCACTATGCTCCTCACGAACTGCTGATCGCCCAGCATCCCGACCTCACCCTGCTGCCGCTGCCTTCGGTAGCGGCAGAAGTGGTCCCGAGGTTCGTAACGGCAGCCCTGCAGGCGCTGGCCACCGGCCAGGCCGACGCCTTCGTCGGCGACTTCGCCTCCAGCGTATGGAACCTCCGCCAGCTCAAGCTCAACGGCCTGGAGATCAGCGGCGAGACGCCATACCGCTACCAACTGGCGATGGCCGTGCCGCGCGGACAACCGATCCTCGCCGGGATCATCGACAAGGTCCTCGCCGACCTCAGCGCCGAGGAGATCGAGCGACTCCAGGCCCCCTGGGTCGGCGGCCTGCTCGACCGACGTCCGGCCTGGCGCGAGATGGCGACCTACGGCCTTCCCATCGTCCTGCTGATCCTGGTCTCGGTCGCCATACTGCTGGCCATGAACCGCCGCCTGCGCCGCGAGGTGAGTCGCCGGCGGCAATTGGAGCGCGAACTGCGCGACAGCGAACAGCACTACCGGGGACTGGTGGAAAGCCTGAATGCCATCGCCTGGGAAATGCGCCTCGAGGAGAACCGCTTCACCTACGTCTCGCCCCACGCCGAACGCCTGCTCGGCTATCCCCTCGGCGAATGGCTGCAGCCGGGCTTCTGGCAGCGGACCCTGCACCCCATGGACGCCGAGTACGCCATCCACTACTGCATGAGCGAAAGCCAGGCCGGACGCGACCACAGCTTCGACTACCGGATGCTCGCCGCCGACGGCCGGGTGGTCTGGATTCGCGATCTGGTCACCCCGATCACGCAAGGCCGGGACCTGCTCCTGCGCGGTCTGATGATCGACATCACCGAGGCCAAGCTCACCGAGCAGGCCATGCGCCTGTCCGAACAGAAGTTCGCTTCGGTGTTCCACCACTGCCCGGACATGGTGGTACTGGCCAACGGCGCCGACGGCCGCTTCCTCGCGGTGAACAGCACCTTCGAGCAGCAGATCGGCATCGCCGCCGACGACGCCATCGGCAAGACCGCCACCGAACTGGGCATCTGGGCACTCCCCGGCCTGGGCCCGCAGGTCCTGGAAAAGCTCGGCCACGGCAACCTGACCAACCTCGAGGTGCCCCTGCGGCGCCGCAACGGCAGTACCTTCAGCGCGCTGCTCAGCGCCCAGCACGTGGCCCTCGACCAGACCCCGGCGCTGGTGGTGGTGATCCGCGACATCACCCACCTGGTGGAGACCCAGGAACTGCTGCGGATCTCCGAGGAGAAGTTCGCCAACGCCTTCCATGCCTACCCCGACGGTCTGCTGATCAGCCGCCTCGAAGACGGCACGCTGATCGACGTGAACGAAGGCTTCACCCGTCTCACCGGCTACCGCCGCGACGAGGTCATCTCCCGCTCCACGCTCGAACTCGGCCTGTGGGTCGACACCGAAGACCGCAAGCGCCTGATCTCGCTGGTACGCCACCACACCCTGACCCAGGGCTTCACCGCCCCTGTACGGGACCGCAACGGTGGCATCCGCCAGTGCGAGATGTCCGCCCACCGGATCAGCATCGATGGCGAGGACTGCGTGCTGACCATCGCCCGCGATATCACCGAGCGCCAGCTCATGCAGGAGAAGCTGCAGCAGGCCGCCACCGTCTTCGAAAGCACCGCCGAAGGCGTGATGATCACCGATACCCGCCAACGCATCACCGCGGTCAACCGCGCCTTCAGCGAGATCACCGGCTACAGCGAGCAAGAGGCGCTGGGACGCTCGCCCAGCCTGCTCTCCTCCGGACAACACGACTCCAGCTTCTACCTCGCCATGTGGAACCAGCTGGAGCGCGACGGGCACTGGCAGGGCGAGATCTGGAACCGACGCAAGACCGGCGAGCTGTACCCCGAATGGCTGACCATCAGCGCGGTACACAATCCGCAGGGCGAGATCACCCACTTCGTCGGCGTCTTCGCCGATATCTCCACCCTCAAGTACGCCCAGGCCCGGCTCGACTACCAGGCCCACCACGATCCGCTCACCGGCCTGCCCAATCGCCTGCTGTTCGAGAGCCGGCTCAATCACGCCCTCGACGAGGCCCGCGAAGAGAGTCGTCCCGGCGCCGTGCTGTTCATCGACCTGGACCGCTTCAAGCACATCAACGACAGCCTCGGCCATCCCATCGGCGACCTGCTGCTCAAGGCCATCGCCGAACGCCTGCGCGACCAGTTGCGCGACGTCGATACCGTGGCCCGCCTGGGGGGCGACGAATTCATCATCCTGCTCCCAGGCCTGCACCAGGAAAGCGACGCCGAGCACGTCGCGCGCAAGCTGCTGAATGCCTTCACCGCGCCGTTCCAGGCCGACGGTCATGAATTCTTCGTCAGCGCCAGCGTCGGCATCGCCCTGTTCCCCAAGGACGGCGACGACGCCCCGACCCTGGTGAAGAACGCCGACGCCGCCATGTACCGCGCCAAGTCGCGGGGCCGCAGCCGCATCGAGTACTACACCCGCGAACTGACCTACCTGGCCACCGAGCGCATGGCGCTGGAAACCGAACTGCGCCGCGCCCTCGAGCGCGACGAGTTGCAGCTCTACTACCAACCCAAGCTGAGCCTGGAGAGCGGCTTGCTGGTCGGCGCCGAGGCACTGGTGCGCTGGTACCATCCGCTGTTCGGGGAAATTTCCCCGGAGCGCTTCATCCCCCTCGCCGAGGATTGCGGCCTGATCCTGCCCCTCGGCGACTGGGTGCTGGAACACGCCTGCCAGCAGATGGGCGAATGGCAAAAGCTGCACGCGCCGTTCGGCCCGCTGTCGGTCAACCTCGCCGGCGCCCAGCTCGGCCAGCCGCAACTGATCGAACGCCTCGAGCAACTGCTGGAGCAGTCCGGCCTGGAACCGTCGCGGCTGCAACTGGAAATCACCGAGAGCTTCATCATGAACCAGACCGAGGAGGCCCTCGCCGTCCTCCACGGCCTCAAGCGCCTCGGCGTACAGCTGGCGATCGACGACTTCGGCACCGGCTACTCCTCGCTCAGCTACCTCAAGCGCCTGCCGCTGGATATCCTGAAGATCGACAAGTCGTTCATCCGCGGCCTCCCCGACGATCCCCACGATGCCGCCATCACCCGCGCCATCATCGCCCTCGGCCGCAGCATGCAGCTCACGGTGATCGCCGAAGGCGTGGAAACCGAAGGCCAGCAGAGCTTCCTCACCCACGAAGGCTGCGAGCAGATCCAGGGCTTCGTCCTCAGCCCGCCGCTGCCCGCCGAGCTGTTCGCCAGCAAATTCCTCAAACCGCGCCAGCCGATTGGCGCTCCCCGAGAAGCGCCGGTATAATCCGCCGACCTTCTGGGGGCCTATAGCTCAGTCGGTTAGAGCAGAGGACTCATAATCCTTTGGTCCACGGTTCGAGTCCGTGTGGGCCCACCATCTTCAAAGCCGCGCACTGCGCGGCTTTCGTCTTTCTGCATGCTGAAGCGTGGTCGTTTCACATCATGTCCACGTCCACATATCGTCCACATCACTCTGGCATCAGGACGTTCAAGAGGTAGTCCACTTGAGTACCACCCACATACAAATCCAGCTCGTGAGGGTATGCAGACTTGTCCATAGTGATGACCGCGCCATCTGCCCATTTACTTTCCGGTGAGCCTTCCTTCCGAATTCGAACAATGTAATCCGTGTTCACGATGAGCTGAGTAGCGGTAGCGAACTCGCCACGACGAACAAGCAAACTCACAAAAGCCATATCAATTCCTCTTAGCAGCACTGCTCAATGGATTCAGGTTCACCACATCAGCCAGGTGGCCGGGGCTGAAGTGGGCGTATTTCTGCGTCATGGCCAGGGTGGAGTGGCCCAAGACGCGTTGTAGGGTCAGGATGTCGCCGCCGTTCATCATGTAGTGGCTGGCGAAGGTGTGGCGCAGGACGTGGGTCAGTTGGCCGTCTGGCAGCTCGAGGCCGATGGCGTCGACCACTTCGCCGAACTTCGAGTAGCTTGGTTTGAACGGCAGCGCCTTAGCCAGGCGCTTCTCCAGGGCGTCAGTGATCGGCACCGAGCGGTTCTTGCTGGACTTCGTCTTGCTGTAGTGGATCAGCCCATGGCGCACCTGGCGGGGCTGCAGGGACTCAGCCTCACCCCAGCGGGCGCCGGTGGCCAAGCAGACTTCGGCGATCAGCCGGACGTGCGCCGTCTCCTCGCCCAGGCCGGCCAGTAGTTCCTGGATCTGCTCGGCCGACAGGTAGATCATCTCGGCTTCGTCGAATTTCAGCTTGCGAATCTTCGACAGGGGGTTTGCCCCTTTCCACTCGCCCAGGCGCTCCAGCTCGTTGAACACAGCCCGCAGGTAGGCAAGTTCATGGTTCAGCATATTGGCGCTGATCGGCTTGGGCTTCTCGTCCGACTTGCTGCGGCCGCGCCCCGGTTTCGCCCTGCCGTGCTTACCCTCAGCCCGCTCGGCACGGTAAACCGCAAAGTGGTTGGCGGTGAACTTGTGGGCCTTGGGGTCGCCCATGCGCTCGGCCATGGCCAGCAGCAGCGCCAGGCGCTGTTCACCGGTTTTCAAGGTCTGGCCGTGCAGTGTGTACCAGAGATTGATCAATTGGCTCAGCCGGCGTTCGTCCAGCTTCGGCGACTTCTCGAACTCGCCTCTGGAGCCGTCGCCCATGATGCGGCGCTCTAGGTGCATGGCTTCGTTCTTCGACTTCACCCGCCGCCGGATGCGCGGGCCGGCACGGCCTTCTGGCCGGCAGTCCACCAACCACTCCCCGGTCTCCAGTTTCTTGATCGACACGTTGCTATTCCGGGCTGACCTGACCGCACTCAGGGGCCGTATCTCCAGTCATCAACCAAAGCGTGTACTTCTTGAACCTCGGGTGATTCGTGATCTTCAGCACTGGGGCTAGCCCCATGTCTGTAATGGATGCTTCGTACTTCTTCCACGAACTGAGGCTGATATCTACAAGCGAGCAAAACTCCACCTGAGTAAGCCTTTCCGTAGCCCTTATGGCCTTGAGCTTCGCCGACAAATCCACCTCTTTCTCCCTCTTGACAGGTTCCATTCTTGGAACCAATACTAGGTTCCAAGCAAGGAACTTTGATTGTCTATGTTCCCCTTAAAACCTAGAGAGGTTAGCAGAATGAAGATCGTCATCGACACGCCGTATGTGACCGTAAACGAGTTCATCCGCCGTTCCGGACAGTCAGATAAAGCCGTCCGACGAGAGATAGAAAAGGGCAACTACATCATTCGCCCGAAAGCTGACGAGAGCCTGAAGACAGCTGTTCTTATCAACATGATTCACCTGGCCATGGAAGCAGCAGAACAAGCTGAGCGCGTGCGCGCTGAGAAGAAAACCAAGACCCAGATCGGCAAACAGTAAGGGTCTGGAATGAACGCACGTGTAAACCAGGACCAGTTCGACGAGATTTACCGCCAGGACGTTCTGCCGGCGCTAGAAAGCGACGCCGAGCTGGATTTCAAGCCGCATGAGGCCTCGGAAAAGTACCTGAACAACGGGGTTTGCCCGGGTTGTGGGAAGCGCTCGCTGTACATCAGCCGCCAGAAGCCCTTCCAGCTGAAATGCAATCGGCTCAACAAGTGCCAGTACGAAGAGAAGACCCGCGATCGTTACTCCTACCTGTTCGAAAACCTCTCCGATCGCTTTCCCCGATCGGAGGCCGACCCGCACGCCACCGCACGCGCCTACCTGCAGCGCGCCCGGGGCTTCAACACTGATCGGCTTGCTGGCTGCTATGAGCAAGCGCGGTACAAGACCAAGAGCGGCGAGTGGGTGGAAACCGTCCGGTTCCCGCTGTGCGACGGTTACTGGGAACGCCTGATCGACCAGCGCGGGATCCAGGCCAACGAGGGCAAGAAGGCCCACATCAAGTACGGAACCAACTACCAGAACAAAGGGTGGACACCACCTGGCCAAGTCATCGAGAAGAACGACAAGGTGTTCATTGTCGAAGGGATCTTCCATGCCATCGCGCTGTGGCTCGCCGGCTATAAGGTGATCGCCTCGATCTCGGCCAACAACTTCCCTTGGGCCTACGTCGACGAGCACCAGGGCAAGCTGGTGACGTGGACACTCGCCCTAGACAACGACAAGGCCGGCCGCACCTTCACGGTGAAATACCGCAAGCAGTTGGTGGAAAGGAACGAGCTGGTGGCCGTCGCCCTGCTGCCGCAGCAGGCCAACGGAACGGACCAGGACTGGGACGACGCCTACCGGATCGGCCGGCTGGACGAAACCCTGGTGAACGATGCCCTGTATGAGGGCCGTCTGTTCACGGCGCCCACACCGCTGAACAGGGCCTATGTCATGTTCCAGCGCCTGAACCGGACGTTCTTCCTACTGGAGTTCGGCAACCGCCTGTACTCGGCCAGGGTGAACAAGAACGAGCTGCAGACGGATGGCGAAACCCCGGATGGCGGTTTCCTGGAAGAGTTCAAGAAACACGCCACGGTCGAGCAGGTGGCCAACTGCGTTCCGGCCTTCGAATACATCCAGCGCGACACCATCACCGGCGAACAGCAGTTCTTCTTCCGCTTCACCTTTCCCAACGACCGGAACAGCGTGACCGTCGCCCTGGCGCCCAGCTCGATCAGCGAGCCGCGGGCGTTCGCAAAGGCCCTCCTCGAGCGCACCCCGGGCGGGATCTTCGACGGTGGCGAAAAGGTGCTGTCGATGCTCCGTAGCCAATGGATGGACAACCCGGACACCGTGCGAACCCTGCCGTTCGTGGGATACGACGAGGAAACGGGAGCCTACTGCTTCCAGGACTTCGGGTTCGTCAACGGCCGCGAACTGCATGCCAACGAGCATCGCTATCTCGACACCGGCAAAGGATCCCTGAAAACCGCACTGGCCAGCCTGCATATCGCCCATGTTGAGCAGATCAACTTGGACTGGTTCGACGACCTGGTGGCCGTACACCAGATGAACGGCCTGGCCGCGCTGTCCTGGTGGACCGCCTCGCTGTTCACTCAGCAGATCAAGCAGAAGCTCGGCGCTTTCCCATACCTGGAATTCACCGGGCAAGGTGGATCGGGGAAGTCATCCCTACTCCGTTTCCTGTGGTGCCTCGTCGGCCGCTCCAGTCATGAGGGGATCAAGCCAAACGGCGGCGGTACCAGTAGCGTAGGCCTGGCCCGCGTACTCGCCCAGGTCAGCAACCTGCCGGTAGTGCTGATCGAGTCCGACAGCGAAACCACCGACAGCCAGGGCCGGGTGATCGTCAACCAGTTCAACTGGGACGAATACAAGAACCTGTTCGACCACAACGGCACCTTGCGCACCATCGGCACGAAGTCCAACAGCAACGACACCCACGCCCTGATTTTCCGTGGAGCGCTGTGCATCGCGCAGAACAACCGCGTGTCCTCCACCGAACAGTTCCTTACTCGAATCGTCCACCTACACGCGACCAGAGAACACCACACGACAGCCCTCAAAGTGGTTGCCGACCGGCTCCACAGCCTGACGGTTGCGGATTTCGGTGAACGTGACCGAGCGTTTCGCTAATACGTGACCGGTGCTTCCACCCTATGAAAAAGTTGCATTTGCTCTTTTAAGTGTTTTCAGTACAACTTATTACTGCGAGCAAACCTTTTCCATTATGAAATATATTATAAATCCATATCGAAATTGCTTAAATGAAGACAATTCAGAAATGTGCATTAAATTAAAATTATCAAACTATGAACCTAATATTAATATGTTAGCTTCCAAAGTTGATCCCCAACGTAGTCATTAATGTTTAATTAATTTTGTTTTAATTAAGTTTTGTAATAAGATCTTTGTGCAAGGCGTAAATTTTACTACACAAATAAAATTATCTTCATATACAATGGTTTTGTTTTTTTTTTTGGTGGCATGTTTAATGTGCAGTAGTTTTAATTATCTGTTTTGTGGCACGCCTATGCATTTGGGTTGCCGACCGCTGGCCTAGAACACAGAGAAGGAAACGGAGTAAAAAGCTACTTTTACAAAAAATATTAAATCAAAAAATTTTTCATAAAACCTTGTAAAATTTTAAAAAATCTCAATCAAAATTATTTAGGAACCATCATCATAAACTATTTATATGTTCCTTATTGAGAAAAACTAAACATGACTGCAATAATTTGATTATGTCAGGCCAAACTGCAGTTTTAATTTTCTGTGATTCGTCTCTGCCACATGCTTCATATCATATCAATAGTCATTAGCTAATTTGAATATCATATCATATCCACAGCACACAAGAGATTAAATCTCACCAGAGGCTAGCCACATCTAAGCTGAGATCAACTGGAAGGTTGCTTATTTTCCTGAAAGTATCATGTTTGTCAGATTTTGTATTAAGTAAGATTTAGTAAATTTTTATACATAGATTTATTATGTATTAAAAACTAAAAATAACATTATAAAATTAAAAACAACATTATATGTTGTACATATATATAGCATAAAATATATAATAATTATCATAATATGATACATTTGTACCACAGATATAAAACAATAGCATTACTCATAGCAATGTTATTAATGTTAGTTTACTATTATTAGTGTCATTCATTCTCATTACAGTAGTATGACTACTGTTAAAATATATTACCTTATAAAATTATGATGCTCTGCTATATACAGGGTCCGGCAAAAAGATCTGAGGGTTTTTAATTAAAAATAACGCACTTATTACAAAACCTTTAAACATGTTTATTTATGCAACATATTGGGGTACATGTGCCATTTAACAGACAGTAACACAAACCTTGAAAACAAAGTCTTAGGTTGTGAAGATGACGTCATCCAAGTGTGCTCGACGAACTGGGTGTAGCGGTAGGTCGGCTGGCCCGCATGCGCGGCGAGATATTCCTCCCACAGCAGCTGCAAGGTCACGCCCTTGCGTCGCAACTCGCGGTGGATGCTCAGCACATCGGGCAGCACTCGCTCACCGCGCGGCTTGTTCGTCGACGTCGGTGCAAACAAGGCGGCCGCCAGCGCGGCCTCGTCCATGGCCACCAGCGCCGGCCAGTCCAGCCCGGCCACCCGCGCCGCCGCGATGTACTTGCTAACCACGCCCTTGGACAGCTGCAAGGCACGGGCAATCTTCTCGTGGGACAAGCCGGCCTCAAACTTGAGGCGCAGACATTCTTTGATGTTTCGCATGGCTACTCGCGGCGCCGCCATCTTCCTCTCCCGAAATCGGTCGAGGATGGCGGCGCATCAGGTCATGCGCAACGAAGGGGAAGGCTTTCGCTAAGTCGTGACCGGCGATTTCGGTAAGCCGTGACCACCTGTTTCGGAACAGGCGGAGAATCGGTCACGTTGCTACCGAAATGAGCGGTCACGCGTTAGCGAAATGAGCGGTCACGATCAACCGAAACGGCCGGTCACGGTGCTCCGAAATCCGCAGACGGTCGAGGACCTGGCCGGATACCTGCGGCTCTGCCTGGCCAACGAGACCCAATGGCTGGAACGCTTCCACAGGTCGCGGGAAACGTACCTGAAGCTCCTACGCGGCGTGGATGCCCTCAAGAACATGCGGATCATCGACTGTCACGCCACGGTCATGGCGGCCGCCTACGCCACCCAGGCGTTCTTCCCGCGTTGGTCGGACGATCTACTGCGTCAAGTCGTACAGCACCTCAAGAACCGAGCGCTGGACCGCCAGCAGGTCATCAGCAGCGAACCCGAGCTGCTGACCAAGTTCTGGAGCATCTATCACTTCGTGAACGAGCGAGTGGTGACGATCACCGACCAGGACGGCACCCGGGAGGAGATCCACGAAACCCTCAACCACTCGACGGATCCAGCGCTGATCGCAATCAACCTGGAGCACTTCACCCAAGCGGCCAAGCACGCCGGGCAGGAACTGCTGCCTACGACCCTGCTCCGCCGTGACCTACCACGGAGCGAAACGTACCCCTTTGTCGGTAATGCAAAGGTCCGTTCCGCCCTGGAGAAACGCCCATTGCAATGCTGGCTCTTCAGGAAGCGCTGCGGGTGACGTCGGCGTGTGTTTCTTGAGCGTTTAGGGGGGCAACTGGGGTTTTTTGAAAATGCGTGTAGTCCCCTGGTTTGTCCGGAACATCCGGAACATCAATAGATATAAGAAATAAATTCTTTATTAATCAGATAGTTAGAAGAGAAAAACTGTTCCACCTCTACTGGAACAAACCGGAACAACTGGAACAGATTTGTTCCGGCATGTTCCGGCAATGTTCCAGTAGCGAATTTTCACCGGAACAGCCTGTAAGCCACGTGGCACTAGGGATACAGCGACTTCCACTTTTTACCTGTTCCGGTTTGTTCCAGTAGTGCCGGAACAAGCTGGAACGGCTGGAGGCCACGAACGACGCGGGTTCCAGATTTCCACCGCCCCCTTGTTCCGGATGTTCCGGACGTAGCGGGGGTATACACGAAACGCATTTTTTTCGGGAGAGAACAACGATGGACGCCACCCAACCACTCGCCCAGGACCTGGCCCGCCTGGTCGGCCCGTTCGACCTGGCCAGCAGCACAGCGCACCAGGACTTTCTGTACTGGTGGCGGCGCGGCGCCAAGCTGCTGCGCCTGCCGCAGCTGCAGCCCCGTCAGGACCGTCACTGGGAAGTCCCCGAGATCGAGGACGCCCAGCTGCCGCGGATGCTGAAAGCGCTGCACGCCCTGGACGAGCCCCGCCAGGCGCTGCTGCTAACGATGCTCGGCCTGGCCGGGTTCAAGCGCTCGGCCTGGCTGCACCAGGAAGCCGGCCTGGAGTTCGGCCAACTGGCCGCCTGCCGGCTAGGCCACGACGTGTTCCAAGTGATGGTCGGCCTGCTGGCCAACCACCGCGAAAACCCCAACCACTGAGAAAGGAGAGCCCCCATGAACGAATCCATCAGCGCCGCCATGGCCAAGATCTACGCCTACGACCAGGAGCGTCCCGCCCTGATCGCCGCCGGGAACCAAGCGCTGGTCCGCCTCGCCCCCATCGCGCTCCAGCCCACCGACCAAGCGCGCACCATTGGGCGCTTCCTGCTCGGCCTCTACAACGGCGAGGAATTCCCCTTTGACCTGACTGAGCTTCGCGGCCTGGACCTGGATCTGTTTCAGGACTGCCTGGCGGTCCTGGTCATGGACTACAGCCCCGAGTTGGAGGTCCACGAGCGGGTCCCCAACGGCAATGCCATCTGGCAGCGCCTGATCGAACTGTGGGCCCCAGAAGCGGCTTAACCCCTCAACCACCACAGAAGGACAACACGATGACGAAGAACGAAGAAAGCCTGGGCAAGCTCTTTGGAGCCCAACTGGTCAAGTCGCTGATCGATATACAGGCAACCAAGGTACTGCGGCGCCTAGTGCCGGAAGCGCTCTGTCACACGGAAACAGGGGGAGTTGTTGGGCGCCTTCTGCTCGGCCTCGAGGACGGAGAGGCACACCCCTTCAACCTGAACGACCTGCGGCGCCTGGATCCGATCCTGCAGGACGAATGCCTGTTGGTCATCGCTCTGGACGGGACCGCCATGTTGAAAGTCCGCCAGCGCATCGAGCGCGACGACAACGGCCGCGTGGTATGGGCCCTGCTGAACAGCATGTGGGCGCCCAAACAGCCAAACGCCTGATGGCATGAAGAAGAGGCGTCGAGGAGTAGCCGCTCCCCGACGCCAACCACCAGCGAAGGAGTCACACGATGAAGAAACACCCCAGCGGTAGCACTGCGAAGGCTACCACAGCACCGCGCCATCTGGTTGCCACCGCCATCGTCGGCGGCGCCCTGGTTGCATTCCTGGTCATGAAAACGGATGCGGCCCGAGCCAGGCTGCAGAGCGTCGCCGCCCTGGCCTACAGCCTGGGCGAACTCACCGACCAGGACGTCTCAGTAGTCGCCCAGTTGCTGGCCCGCCCCCTACGCCCTGCAGCCGCTGCTATCACGTCCGGAGAACACAACCATGTCTAACTCCCGTACCGCCGAAAAGTTCGTAGTGCGCCTACCTGACGGCATGCGCGACCGGGTCGCGGAGACTGCGCGGGACAACCATCGCAGCATGAATTCGGAGATCATCGCCCGCTTGGAACAGACACTACTCGACGACCAGTCCCGCCAGCACCAGGACCGGCTGGGCCAGTTGCTTAACGCACGGATCGATGCCCTGGAAGAGGAGCTGCCCGCCAGCACCAGGACCGGCTGGTCCAGTTGCTTAACGCACGGATCGATGCCCTGGAAGAGGAGCTGCAGCTCTACCGTAAGGGAGCCCACGCATGAAAGCTGACCGTCACGGCACCCTGGCCGAGCAGAAGCGGTTTGCCCTGCGCTGGCAGGACGTGAACCAACGCCCGGAATGCGGCAATTGCCGATACCTGCACACCGAGAAAGCCCCGGCCGCGACCTGCCCAGGCGCTGCCGTCCAGGCGATCCACCACTGCGACCGAGGCGGATTCCTGACGACCAGGACCGCGATCTGCGACCAGCACAAGAGGATCAGCCAATGATCGGCGCGCCGGTTCACCTGCAAGAACGCCGCGTGTTCAATGTCAGCGAAGAGCGTAATCGGCAAGCACGCAAGCAACTGTGGCTGCCGTCCACCTTCGTGATCGTCGAAGCCTCGCAGGTGCTCAACTACTTCAGCGGCCTGGGCGTCGTCCAGATCCCGCTGCCGCCGGGGGAGTTCCTGGTGGGCATGCAGGACCCCGCCGGCGCCCGGCGCTTCGGAATGGTCAGGTTCGAGGGGATCCACGACCTGGAGGGATGGGAGGAACAGGCATAACAAAGGGCGCTTCGGCGCCCTTTCTCACTTTCAGCGAAGGTTAGCGCACAGCAATTGCAGCGCTAAAACCACATAACCAGCTATATACCAGATCAGCACAAACTTATTTTCCAAAAGCTAGAATTTAACTAATTTAGCAAAATTTCATTCTAGAAACCCCTCATTCAGAAAAACATTTAAAGAGAAAATTATTCTATTGAAATATCGATAATGAAATCACCACCACCGCCAAACATATCGACACTCCAGAATCCAGAAAAAACCGTTCATCGCCCCATATCCAAAAAATAAAATCAAGCCTGAAAAAGTGCTTGACCAAGCAAAATATAGACATATAAAGTTCGCCCCCATCAATTGGCCAGCATGGAGTACCGACAAATGGGAGACCTCACAATTACTGAGCTGCGCGACCAACTTAACGACGTACAGCACGCGCTTAGTTTCGTGAGTGGGGCAGTTGGTTCCGTTCCGCTAACAGAGCCTGAGCGCCTAGGCGCTCAAGTGATTATCAGCTGGGTGAACAGCGACCTAGCGGGAACCTCCAAACTGTTGGAGAAGATTGGGCGTCAGGGCAACAACCCCAGTTGATCGAACAAGGCTCGTTGCTGGTGGCGGGGCATTTCGCGGAGACGGTCAAACAGAATTCGCTCCAGCGGCTCCGCCGCCGGAACCAAGGTATGCGAGAACGCGAGATTCATAACGAAACGATGCCCGCATCCCTTAGCATCCAAACACTGGCAATACAACTTGGCGAACTCAGGCGTAATATCTTCCCGCGTTGCGATTCTCGCTTTCGATCCACACAACTTACAGTAGACCCGCATATCTCCCCCTACGGTCCCGACCAGGAACCTATTTTGCCATAAAGCTAGCCTGCGGAGGCTTCTTTAAACGCAATGCGCCGGTCTTCTCTGAGCACTTCATTCACCTGAAGAAACAGCTGTTGGATCGGCCGAATCTCGTTATTCATGTACACCCGGTCGATCTTCTCAATGTCACCGAACCCGGCGCTGTTCTCTGGAATGATTCCCGCCAGCGCCGGGTTCATTCGCCAAGCGGCGATAACATCGTTACGGGTTATGTTCTTGACCTTCTCCAGTTCGTCCTTCGCCTGGAAATCGCCGACCGGAATTATTTGGATCGCCTTTTCAGAGCCGCCTGGGATGTTGACGAACATAGAGCGGAAGTTACCGACTCCCTTACTTGCCGCAATCTGCTGTTTCAGATTCTCTTCATCTTCTTCCGACAAATTCTCGTCGTTCGTATAGAACACATATCCGGCATGGGCGCCGTTACTGTAGTAGCGCCGGCGAAACAGTGTCGCCGCTTCGTTCAACAGCAGCGACTGGAGCCCGCCCAAGTAGTCGGGTATCCCGTAGATGTTCTGCTCCACGTCGTATTCTTTCAGGTGCAGCACTTCGTCCTGGTCAAACTCCAGTTCCTCTCCATGCGGCAGTAACATGGTGTACCCGCCGTCCAATCGGCAACGCATGTTGATCGCCGGCAGGTGCTCCAGCTCCAGGACCTGGCCGGCGATGTTCTCGCGCAGGTAAAGGAAGCATTCCCCGAACACCATATGGTCCAGGCCTACACAGCGCATCGTCTGCACGCTGAGCCCGAGGGACGGGAGAAAGTCACGCAACAGCAGGTTGCGCTTGAACGGTGCGATGGCGCCGTGATGGGGGTTTGCGCGCAGCAGCTTGGCCAGTCCCTGGCGCGACACGGGCGGCAGGTAGATCCGCCCGCACTCGCTGGCGAAGACGCCCAGGTACTCGCCGATATTCTGTGTCAGCACCTGTTCCGGTGCGCCGAACGAGAACGCGCGCGCGCCGTTGCGCTGTTGTGCCTGCTGCCGTGGTTTTCGCTTTGCCATGGGTCGCCTGTGTCGAGCTGCTGAGGGAATAGCGGCTGCGCCGCCGCTTGTTTGTGTTCAGGGGTTCATGAGCCAGCGCATGCATGATCGACCAGGCCACGTCGGCATGGCCGGTTGCCTCAGTCCTAGACGCGCTGTAGGTAATCAGGCCGCTGGCCGTGGTGCCGCGCTTGATCGACAGGAACGCCGCCGCGACCTCGGTCCAACCGGCATCCCATTCGATGCGCTTGCCCTGGATCACGTCCTGGGCCTTGAGCACCAGGGCATTCTTCGCCTCCAGGCTGTAGTGAATCGGAGTAGCCCGGGGGAAGAAGTCTTTCACCAGGTCGAACACCCCGTAACCGACGCCGGTAATGTCGATGCCGATGTGCTGGACGTTGAAGCGCTCGCACAGCTTCTCGATCTGCTTTGCCTGATGCGTGAACGACGTCCCCCGCCAGCTGTGCTTCTCCAGGATTCGGAACTTGCCGCCCGGCTCCAGGGGCGGGGCAACGACAACGCACGTCGCGTCGTCGCGGGTTCGACTGGGGTCATACCCGAGCCAGACCGGGCGGTTGTCGAACGGCCGCGGGCTGTCCGGGTCGTAGTCAGTCCATAGGCCCAAGTCGGAATAGCAGCGCTCCAGGTCGGTCAAGGCGAATGCAGCCTGGGTGCTGTCGATGAACTTGCACATGAACAGCTGTTCGAAGCGCTCTTCGTCGTACTCCAGCTGCAGGCGCTCCAGGTCGAACAGGTTGCAGCCGCCGGCGATGGCGTCTTGAATCGTGATGACCTTGCGCCACTGCCCGTCCGGGCACAACGCGCCGGCATGGATCTGCGCTTCGCTGGGCCACGGCCCGGCCTTCTTTCCGCGCTTGCTGTTGCGGAACTCCTCGCCGGTCCAGTACGGATATGCCTGGTGCGTTACCGCGCTGGGCGTGGAGAAGTAGGTCAGGCGCCACTTTGCATGCGAGGCCATCGCGCTGGCCACCGTCTGCAGCTTCTGGAAATTGGGGATCCAGAACACTTCGTCGATGTAGACGTGGCCGTGGTAGCTCTGCGCCGTGTTGCTGTTCGTCGAGAGAAACCGCAGTTCCGCCCACGGCTTGCCGTCTTTGCTCAAGATGATGGGATTGCCGGACAGCTCGATATCGAACCATTGCGCGGCGAACGCGACGATGTAGCTGCGGAACACTTCGGACTGGGCGCGGCTCGCGGACAGGAAAATCTGGTTGTCCCCGGTCAGCACTGCGTCCATGAACGCTTCGGCGGCGAAGTAGTAGGTCAGCCCGATCTGGCGCGACTTCAGGATATGGCGGATCCGCGCCGTAAGCGGATTCTTCTTCGCCGCGAACAGTTCCAGCTGGTAGCCGAACATCCGCGACGTGAACTTGTCCAGGAAGTCGATTTCGGTCACGCCGGAGACGTCATTCTTCAACTTTTTGGGCTTGCGTTTGCCCTCTCGTGGCGGACGCTCGCCGCGCTCCCGGCCGCGCTCGGCGTCGGTCCAGTTCGTCCAGGTCTGCTTTCGACAACGCCCCAGGCTTCTCCGCAATCAGCGTGATCCGCCGGCTGATCGCGGCCAGGGGTTCTTCATCTGTCAGCAGTTCGTCCCAGCCGCCCCGGGCGATCCAGTAATAGACGATGCGGACGTTGGGCAGGCCCAGCTGGGCCTGTATCTCCTTCGGCTTCGCCCGCCGGAGATACAGCCGCTTGGCGGCTTCCTTCACTTCGATTGAGTACGACATGGGGCGCAGTCTATGCGCCGGAAATCGCCCTAACGCGCTCCGCAACTGCCTGTTTTTACTAACGAAATAAGATCGCAGGAACGCGCAGTGGATCCGCTTTCTTGGCCCTTCCCCGCTCCCTATCGTGGCGCTCAACGACACCAACCGAGCACCACGAATGCCCCGTTCCCTTGTTTCACCGTGGAAGCGCGTGGCCGTCAGCGGCGACACCGTAGACGGGCGCGTCATCACCGAGCAGGAACTGCGCGACTGCGCGGAAACCTACGACCGCAGTTTCTACACGGCGACGATCTGGGCCGAACATGATCGCTGGAGGGGCGCCCACGGCACGGTCTACGAGGTGCGCCTGGTCGAAGCAAAGGACGACCCGGAACTTGAGCCCGGCCAGGTCAGCTTGGAAGCCCGCCTGCGCCCGAACGACGACCTGCTGGCCCTGAACGACCAGGGCAGAGGCCTGTTCTCCAGCATCGAGATCTGGCCGAACTTCCGCAATTCCGGCCGCTGCTACCTCTCCGGTATGGCCGTCACCGACGAGCCGGCAAGCACCCGCACCCAGGAACTGTATTTCTCCCGCCGCCGCCCCAACGGCGCTGGCGTCCGCTTCTTCACCAGTTCCCACCCCCTCAGCAACCTGCGCGAAGACGACGGCGCGACCGCGCCCGAGGTGCGCGGCCTGATCGCCTCGCTAACCCGCGTGTTCAAGCTCTTCAGCGTCCCCAACACCCCCACCGAAAACCCATCATCCGACGAGGTAGAACCAATGGATGAAGCCACCGCCAAGGCCCTCAAGGCCCTTTACGATCAACTGGTTATCATCCTGGCCGGGCTCCAGGCAGTGATCGAACCCGTCGTCGAAGACGTGGACACCAGCGACACCCAGGAACAAGTCGATGCCGTTGGCGCCGCCGTCCAGGACGTGGTGGACCAGGCCGACGAAGAACGCGACTTCAAGCGCAAGAAGGGCAAGGAAGGCAAGGAAACCAAGGAACTCAGCGCCCGCATGGATGAGCTGCAGGACACCATGGCCAAGCTGCTCAACACCGCCCAGGGGCGCAAGATCCCGCGCACCACTGGCGCCGCCGCCAAGGCTCGCGGTAAGGGGCTGCGCTAATGGGAGCCCTCAGCGAACGCGCCCAGGCGCAGTACCAGCAACTCCAAGAGGACATGGCCGAGGCCTATAACGTCCACGACACCGCCCGCACCTTCGCAGTGGAGCCCACCCACGCCCAGGAACTCAACGACCAGATCACCGAGCGCGCCGACTTCCTCGGTCGCATCAACGTCGTCCCGGTCAGCGAGATCAAGGGCGAAAAGGTTCTGCTGGGCCTGAACGGACCTGCGTCGAGCCGCACCGACACCAGCACCAAGGACCGCGAGCCCCGCGACTTGCTGGACCTGAAGAACAACGAATACGAACTCTTCCACACCGAAACGGACGTGGCCCTGAAGTTCGCCACCATCGACAGCTGGGCAAAGTTCCCGGACTTTGCCGACCGCTACCTGGCGGCGGTTCAGCGCCGCATCGCCCTGGACCGGATCCTGATCGGCTTCCACGGCACCCATGCGGCCAAGCAGACCGACCTCCAGCAATTCCCGATGCTCCAGGACGTGAACAAAGGCTGGCTGCAACTGGCCCGCGAGCTGATCCCGGAACAGGTACTGAAATCTGCCGACCCGGCCAAGAAAATCGTCATTGGCAAGGGTGGCGACTATGCCAACCTCGACGCGGCTGTGCATGACGTCAAGCAGATGATCGACCCTGTGTTCCGCGACGAAGGCGACCTGGTGGCGATCATCGGTTCCGACCTGCTGGCATACGACAAGGGCAAGCTGTATGCCGCGCAGGGTCAGACCCCGACCGAGAAAGAACGGATCGAGGAAGCCCAGGTGATCGCCACCTATGGCGGCCTGCCGTCCTTCCTGGTGCCGTTCTTCCCGGTCAAGGGAATCATGGTCACGAGCTGGGACAACCTGTCGATCTACTTCCAGGACACCAGTTGGCGGCGCCATCTTCTGGAGAACCCCAAGCGCTCCCGCGTCGAGGACTACAACGGGCGCAATGAAGGTTACGTGATCGAGCAGTTGGGCAAGTTCGCTGCGCTGGAATCCGATTCCGTGGAGCTTGCGCCGTGAGCCTGGCCCTGGCCCACAAGCGCCGGATTCTGGCCGAGGGCGTGGCGGCTGATGCCGCCACCGTCCCGGTCTACAACCCGAGCGAGGCCCTGAACAGCCCAGCGAACGCGCAGAAGCACCTGGCCCTGATGCTGACCGCCCTGGATGGCGACCTGGAGCGCATCAGCGCGATCAACAGCCGCGAGGAACGCCAGCGCCTGAAGCGCGACGAACTGCTGCCCAAGTATCTGGACTATGTGCAGCGCTACCGCGCCGCCGGCCTGGTCTACCCGAATCCGGTCCTGGTCCAGGTGCTGGTCTGGCTGTTCGACACGGTTCAGTTCGAGGACGGCCTGGAACTGGCCCTGTTCGCTATCGAGCAGGGCCAGGAGATGCCGGAGCGCTTCAAGCGCCGCGATATCCAGACCTTTGTGGCTGATGCCGTCATCGACTGGGCCGAAGCCGAGTACAAGGCCTTGCGCAGTCCCGAACCCTACGTCTCCAACCTCCTGCCGTTGGTCGATGGCCAGTGGACGTTGTTCGAGCGGATCCCGGCGCGCTTCCACAAGGTGCTGGGCCAGATCGCGATGGATAACGAGGAGTGGACGCAGGCCATCGAGCACTTCGACCGAGCCGTGGAGCTGTATCCGGAAATCGGCGTCGGCACCCGCCGAGCCACCGCCGCCAAGGCGCTGGCCAAGGCAGAAGCCGACGCGAAGACAACCCCGGACGCGCCCCCGGCGGTCCCTTAACCGACTACCCCCCGCAGCGGGGCGCGCCCAGGCGAGACGGCTACCTGTAGTCCGCTCAACCCGAAGGCGTCAGCCCCGCCCTATTCGAGTGTCACGCATGAGCTTTTCCGGCAAACCCACCCACGTGATCCAGCAGCCCATCCCCAACGACGGGTTCTGGCCTGAACTGCAGGTGGCCGAGTTCCAGCGGCTGTACCGCCTGCCGGCGGAATTCCTGCTTGATCTGCTGGTGGACGGCGTGACCACTGCCCGGGCCGAGGTGAACCAGGACCTGGCCAAGCGCAAGCGCGCTTGGCAGGCCGCTGGGGTCACTCGGCTGGAAACCGCAGATCCACAGGTGCTGCCGGATCGCGCCGAGTACGTCGCTCACTACAAGCGCGCCGTCTACTGCCGTGCGAAGGGCCAGTTGCTGAGCCAGTTCGCCACGGTCAACCGTCGTCCCGAGGCTGAGAACCTGGCGAAAGAGGCCGAGCAGACCCGCGAGCTGTTCCTTTCGTACAGCCAGCAGGCCGTCCGCCTGATCCAGGGCCGTTCGCGCATCACAGCGGAGCTTCTGTAATGGACAAGCTGCGCGCCCTGACCGCCTACCTGCTCGACCGCCAACTGGTGCCCGCCGAGCAGTTGGACAGCTTCGCCGAACAGGTGAGCCTGACCCTGGTCTGGAAGCCCGAACGCGAAGGCCTGCGCCTGGGCGCGATGCGCTATCGCGCCGTCATCATCCTGGAACGGCTGGCCGATCACCCCGGGCGCCTCATGGCTCTGGTCGGCAGTTGGCTGGAGAACAACGACCAGGACCGCGACGGCCTGCCGGATCCTGTATTTGACGTCGAGCAGATGGACCCGGACCTGGCCGACGTAGAACTGTCCGTCGAGTTCGTCGAACCGCTGCACCTGGCCGAGGATCCGGCCGGCGAAATCGAAGCGTTCGGCCAGCGCTGGGCGTTCGTGCCGTTCGACCTTTGGGTGGCCGAGCATGGCGAGGTGATCCATGGCTAGCGGCGCTCTGAACTTCGACATGCGCGGCGAACTCGACGTGCGCGCCCAGATGGCCCTGATGAGCCTGCCGCCGCAATTCCGCCGGCGCCTGCTGAACAACGCCTTGAAGCGCGTGCGCGCCCAGGCTCGCCGCAACGTCTCCGGCCAGCAGAGCCCGGACGGTACGCCCTTTGAACCGCGCAAGCGCAAAGGCCGCCGCAAGATGCTTGCGGGCCTGGTCAAGCCCAAGCACCTGAACGTCACCCAACTGAACGCCGACCAGGGCGTGCTGGGCTGGCGAAATCCGCTGATGGGCCACATCGCCGGACAGCACCAGGACGGTTACGTTGAACGCCGCACCGCCGCGCAGATGCGCCGCTGGAACCGCGTCCAGCCTGCCCAGGCCTGCACCGAGAAACAGGCCAAGCGCCTGCGCCGCCAGGGTTTTCGTGTCCGCCAGGCCGGCAAGAAAGGGCTGTCTCGCCCATCCGTGCCGTGGATCCAGCAGCACGTCGGCTTTCAGCAGGCCGGCCTGCTGATT
The DNA here is from genome assembly GCA_000484575.1 of Olivierus martensii. Lineage (NCBI taxonomy): Eukaryota > Metazoa > Arthropoda > Arachnida > Scorpiones > Buthidae > Olivierus > Olivierus martensii. The sequence continues at coordinate 28,606 of AYEL01071186.1, forward strand.
CGCGTCCTGCGCGACGAACAGCCCGGCCCGCAAAGCTGGGAAATCAAGCTGCCCAAGCGCGAATTCCTCGGCATCACCCAGCAGGAAACCGGGCGCCTGGTCGCCCAGCTCCTGGAACAAATCCTGAACTCTCCCCGATAGCGAGGCCCCCCATGGCTTTAGGCACTGTCAGCGTCAATAACCTCAACCTGGGCCAAGGTCCGGTGACTGAGATCGAGCGCTATTTCCTGTTCATCGGCCCCGCGCCGAAGAACATCGGCAAGCTGATCCCCCTGAACACCCAGTCCGACCTGGACGTGCAGTTGGGAATCCCCGATTCCGACCTCAAGCAGCAGATCGCCGCCGCACGGGCCAACGGCAG
>AYEL01071187.1:0-23027 GCA_000484575.1 Olivierus martensii
CGCTGGCCGTCAGCGGCTGCGCGTCAACGCCACCTGCCCCGCAGTGTCCGCCAATGCCGGCGCCGCCGGCCTGGCTGATGCAGGAACCGCCGAACTCACTGCAGAGGCTCGACAGGATTATTTCGCCCTCCGCGACGAACTCGCCCTGACCCGCCGCATGGTGCTGGGCCTGCAGGACTACGTTCGCACGCTCCAGCGCCTGTACCCATTCCCCATTTTTCCCGTGATCCAACTACCCCAAGGAAACGCACCATGACCGAACGAAGCGAAAAAACCGAAATCACCCTGCAGATCCAGGACAAGGAATTCACCTTTGCCCTCAGCCCGGCGGACGTGACCCGCTATTTCAACGGCCTGAACCCGAACAACAAGGTAGCGCCCTCGAACAACCTCCTGACCAGCACCGTCCAGCAGGACCAACTGGCCGCCCTGCGCCCGTACCTGGTCAACCCCATGACCGTCATGAAGCTGGCCGGCGCGCTCCTGGAGGAATACGCCCCGGACGTCGAAGTGACCGTAAAAAAGCGCTCGGCCGCGCTGAGCGACTGAACGAAGACGGCCTGGGCCAACTGATGGCCCTGGTCGAACGCTGGCTACCTGGAGCCGAGCCCACGGCGGACAACCTGGGCACGGCCAAATGGCTGGAAGACGAACATTGGCGCCGCATGGAGATAGCCGTAACAAACGGCATCGCCAAGGCGCTGAACGGCTGATGGACCCCACCGCATGAGCACCAACAGCACCGCGAGACTGGACTTTGTGCTGCGCCTGATCGACCAGGTGACGGCGCCCGCAGCGCAGGCTAGCAAGGCCCTCATGGACGTGGCCGAGGTCGGCAAGAACGGATTCATGCAGGTGGGCGCCGGCATCGCCGGCGTGGTCGGTTCCGTGGTCGCGTTCCGCCAGTCCCTGGCTCCGGCCTTGGAGCAGACCGGGGCCCTGGGCGAGATCCAGTCCCTGGGCGTCGCCCAGGACGCCCTGGACGGGCTGAACCAGGCGTCGATGGAGTTCGCCGCGAACTACGGCGAGCACGCCACCGCCTTTGTCCGCTCGGCCTACCAGGTCGAAGGCGCGATAAAGGGGCTGGTGGGCAACGAGCTGGCAGCGATCACCAACGCGTCCAACGTGCTGGCCAAGGCCACCCGCGCCGACGCCGACACGATGACAACCTACATCGGCACCATGTACGGGCTGTTCCAGGGCCAGGCCGATGCGATGGGCCGGGCAAAGTGGGTCGAGCAACTGACCGGGCAGACCGCCCGCGCCGTCCAGCTGTTCCGCACGTCCGGCGAACAGATGAACGAGGCGTTCAAGGCTACCGGCATCGGTGCATCGGCCGCCGGCGCCTCCCTGGTCGAACAGATGGCGGTCCTCGGCCAGTTGAGCCAGACCATGGAGGGCGGCGAGGCAGGCGGGCTCTACAAAGCGTTCTTCGAAAACGTCAGCGCCGCCCAGGACAAGCTGGGCATGAAGTTCACCGACGCCGGCGGCCGGCTGCTGCCCATCATGCAGATCCTGGACAAGCTGCAGACGAAGTTCGGCAACCTGACCAAGCAGACCGACCTGGACGCCATTACCGGCGCGTTCGGCGGCGAGGCGGCGCGGATGATCGTCACGTTGCTGAAGGACACCGGCGCCCTGGCCAACAACCTGGACCAACTGGGCAAGGTCAAAGGCATGGAGCGAGCCGAGCGAATGGCCCGGGCCATGGTCGATCCATGGCAACGTCTCGACAGCGTTATCGAGAACATCCGCATATCGTTCGGCATGGTGCTGTTGCCAGTCCTCAACCCGCTGATCGAGCGCGTGGCCGAGGCCGGGAAGACATTCCAGCGCTGGCTGGGCATGTTCCCGAACATCGCTCGATGGCTCGGCTACATCACCCTCGGCGTGCTGGCCCTGACCGCCGCCGCCGGCGCGCTCACGCTGCTGGGCGGCCTGGTCACACTCTTCTCGGTCCTGGTCAGTCCAGTGGCGCTCCTGGTCGCCGGGTTCGCCGCCCTGGTGGTCGCGGTCGGCGCCACCATCATCTGGTGGGACGAGCTGCAGGCAGCCTTCGGCAACACGACCTGGTTCCAGGCGCTGGTGACGATGGCCACCCCGGTGGTGCTGACCTTCCGCATCCTGGTCGCCGTCCTGTCGGGACTATGGGACGTGTTCAGCGCGCTTTGGACCATCGGCGGCGAATACGCTCAATCCTTGGGCTTGCTCAGCGAAGGCGCAGGCACCGCCACGGGTGCCTGGGGAACCTTCCTCCAGGTGCTGGCAAACGTCAGCCCCTTTGCATTGATCGGGAAAGCCCTCAAGGGCTTGATCGCGCTGCTGAACCTGATTCCGGGAATCAACATCGACGCCGAATTCGGCACCCTGCCGCAAGCGGCGGCCGAGGGGGCAACGGTGCCGATCGTTCCCGCTGCGAGCCAAGCACAGCCACGCCTCGGCGCCGATGTGCTCGAGCGCGTCATGCCGAAAGCCCCGGAACTACCGCTGGTCCTGCAGGCGAGTGTCACCCCTCCAGGCGTCCCGGCACAGCCGCTGCAACTGCTGCCCCAGGCGGCGCCGCTGCCTGTCCTGCAGCAGCCTCTGGCGCCCACCCTTGGCCCGGTTCCGGCTCTGCCCACCCTGCAACAGCCTCTGGCCCCCGTACTGGGCCGGGTCACACCGCCGAGCATCCCAGCCCAGCCCCTGCAGTTGCTGCCCGAAGCGGCGCCGCTGCCGGACCTGCAGCAGCGCCTGGCGCCCACGCTGGGCCCGGTTTCGGCTCTGCCCACCCTGCAGCAACCGCTGGACCCGCTACTGGGCCAGCTCAAGCCCCCAGCCGCCCAACCGCTGCACCTGGTTCCCCAGGTGCCGCCGTTGCCGCCGCAACCCATGGAGGCCACCAACGCCCTGGAAGGCGCCGAGAAAGCCCGAGAGTCGATCAATAGGGCAATCCCTCGCCTCGCCCCTAAACAGGCAACCAGCGTGCCACCTGGGGGCTTCCTGCGCGCCATCCAGAACACCAGCACGGTGAACCGAGGAATGCACGTCGAGAAAGTCGAGATCCACACCAGCAAGGCACCCACCGCGCACGACCTGGAAGGCCTCCTGGAGATGGCCGGATGACGCTCTACATCGATCTTTTGATTGTCGGCAACGACCTGGCCCTGGATCCGTCCCGCCAGCCGCGCCTGGTAGACGACCGGGCGAGCATCGCCCAGGACATCGCGCACCTGATCCGCGAAAGCGGGCTGTTGGTCACGCTGGTGGCCGAGCGTAGCCGGCTGAAACAGCGCGATTGCATCCAGCAAATGGAGCTGCTGGTTGAAGCGGACGAGCGCCTGGTGCCCGGCACCGTGCGGATTATCGAAGAAGGGTCGGGGCGCTACCTGGTCACGGCCACCACTGTGGAATTCGGCGCAATCGAGGTAACGCTGTGACTGTAGATTTCAAAGGCGCGCTGCGCGACGCCGGTATCCCAACCACCGAGGCCGATCTGCGCAAGGCCTGGGAAAAGGAGGTGGAGGCCCAGGGCTCGCTGCTGAGCAATACCAGCGCCTATTCGCCGTTCTGGCGCATCGTCACCGCCCTGGTGACGAAACCCGTCCTGGCCCTGCTGGAGTTCATCAGCGGCACCGTGCTGCCGAACTTCTTCGTGAAGACCGCTGGCGGCGCCTGGCTGGACATGCTGGCCTGGGCGGTCAACGTGGAGCGCAAGCCGGCCAGCCAGGCCGAGGGCGCGCTGTTGTTCACCCGCGCCGCTCCCGCCGGCGTCCTGGAGGTGCCCGTAGGCACACGCGTGCAGTCCGCAGCGATCAACGGCCATATCTACGAGCTGGAGACGACCGAACCCGGGCTGTTCGAGGATGGCCAGACCCAGGCGTCCATCCCCGTCCGCGCCGTCGAGCCGGGCAGCGGGTTCAACCTGGCGCCCGGCTACTACGCCATTCTCCCCGTGCCGGTCCCCGGCATCGTGGTGGTGAACCTGGACGGCTGGCTGTCCGTGCCCGGGGCCGACTCCGAACCCGACGAGCAACTGCGCTTGCGCGTGCGTAACCAGTTCTCCGCCGTCAACCAGTACCACACCGACGCGGTGTATCGCGCCATGATCGCCGGCTTTCAGGGCGTGCGCCCGGATGGCGTGTACTTCGAGCACGGCGCACCGCGTGGGCCAGGCTCGGCCAATGCCTTCGTGCTGTTCGATGCCGGCGTGCCGGCGGACGAGTACCTGGAGCAGATCAACGCCTACATCCGCGACGAGGGCAACCACGGCCACGGCGACGACCTGCAGGTGTTCGTCATGCCCGAAACACTGCACAAGGTCCGCGTCGAGATCTGGCCCCGGGCAAACCTCACCGCCGACCAGCGCGCAGAGCTGAAAACCAACGTGGAGCAGTTCATCCGCGCCGCATTCCGCGAGAGTACCGCCAGTGGCTACCAACCGACCTGACCTATCCGAAGTCATCCGCGCCGCATTCCGCGAGAGTACCGCCAGTGGCTACCAACCGACCCTGACCTATCCGCAGTCGCGCTTCAGCTTCAGCCGGCTAGCCGAGGAACTGCACGAACAGTTCCCACGCCTGGAGTCCCTGCACTTCGACAACACCGACATTCTGTCGCAGCTGAACATCCCCCGGCTCCAGGATCTGCAGGTGGTCGCCCATGATTAAGCTGAAGCTGCCGTTCTGGCTCGACGGCCCCGAGCTGGCCAAGCTGACCCGCGCCGCGCAGGCCTGGTGGGAAAAGGCCGAAGACTGGCTGCGCTGGCCGCTGCTGCAGCTGGACGCGGAAACCTGCCACATCACGATCCTGGATCTGTTGGCCTGGCAGCGCGACATATCCCGATTCCGCGGCGAACCGGAAAACCTGTACCGGCTGCGCGTGAAACACGCATTCGTCAACGCCGTGGACGCCGGATCCGTCGCCGGCGTGAAACGCATCCTGCAGCGCCTCGGCGTCGGCTACGTCGAGATCGAGGACCGGATGCCCGGCCGCGACTGGGACGTTGTGCTGCTGCAACTGACCGACTCGCAACTATCGGCCAATCCCGAGCTGCTGCGCGTACTGATCCAGCAGTACGGGCGCACCTGCCGTCGCTACGACTTCCAGACCATCACACCGGTGACGCTGCACATCGTCACCGCCGACTTCAACGACGACCAGCAGACCCTGGTCGCTACCCTGTAGGAGCCACGCATGGCACGCATCACCGCCGCCGGCGAACGTTTGATTGCCCAGAAGCTGGGCGAAAAGAAGATCCTGGAAATCAGCCGCGTCGTGCTCGCCCTGGTGCCAGGCCTGGATCCAAGCAAGCCGGTAGACCGCGACGCGGCCAAGCCACCGGCCAGCCAGATCGTCTACACCGCCAACCTGACCAAGGCCGGGTACGTGAACCCGAACCAGATCGTCTACAGCCTGATGATGGGTAGCGACATCGGCGACTTCGACTGGAACTGGATGGGCCTGGAGTCCGCCGAGGGCGTTCTGTTCGCCGTCGCCTGGGTGCCGGTCCAGCAGAAGCGCAAGAACAAACCGCCGCTGCAGATCGGCAACAACGTGACCCGGAACATCCTGGTGATGTTCGACGGCGCCCAGGAGCTGACCGCGCTGACCATCGACGCCAGCACCTGGCAGCACGACTTCACCGTGCGCCTGGCCGGGATCGACGAGCGCGAACGCCGGAGCAACCGGGATATCTTCGGGCGGGCGACCTTCTTCAACACCAGTCTGCTGCTTGAGAAAGCGGCCACGAACTACAGGCTGAAAGCCGGACTGGCCTACGTCGAAGGGATCCGCGTCAACGCCACGGCGGACGTGTCCGTGGCGGCGCCGGCGCTGCCGTCCACTGCATGGCTGGACGTGCGCCTGCAGCGTGACCAGTCCGACGTGGTGGCGTTCTGGTCCATAGCCTGGGGCGCCGCCCTGCAGGACTTCACCGACAGCGCCGGCGCTCAGCATTACCTGGTGCCGCTGGCTGACCTGGCCGCCAATGGTGCCGTCACCGACCGGCGCGCTGTCGAGCCCATCGCCGGCGACCTGGTGCGCTACCTGGCCGCGCGCGTCGGCACCTATCCCAACCTGCGCGCCCAGGCAACGACAAAGGGGGACGTGGGCCTGGGCAACCTGCCCAACGCCATCAGCGACGACCCGACCAACAACAACGGCCAGGTGCTGGCCACAACCATGATGGTCCAGGCCGTGCGTTCGATCCTGCAGGGCACGCTGGATGCCATCGTCAGTGGCGCCACGGTGGTGGGCAAGGCCGCCCGGCTGGCCACCCCTCGACGCATTTCCATCAGCGGCGCGGCGACGGGCTCTGGCACCTTCGACGGCAGCGCGGACACCGCCCTGGCCATCACCCTGGCGGACTCCGGCGTAACCGCTGGCACCTACCCGAAAGTCAACGTAAACGCCAAAGGCCTGGTTACAAGCGGGGCGGCCTTGACGGCGGCGGACCTGCCCGCCCTCGACGTCGGCAAGATCACTACCGGCATCCTGCCCCTGGCCCGTGGCGGCACGGGCAACGCCATCGGCCAGGCTGCGACGGCGGTCAAACTGGCATCCCCTCGAACACTGGCAATCGCTGGGGATGCCACCGGCAGCGCTGCATTCGATGGCAGCGCAAACGCCAGCATTACGGTTACGCTGGCCAATACCGGTGTCGCCGACGGCACCTACACCAAGGTCAGGGTAAACCCCAAGGGTCTAGTCATCGGTGCAACCACGCTTACTACCGCCGACATTCCCTCTCTGGACGCCTCGAAAGTTACGTCGGGCATGTTCGCCGATGCCCGCCTGCCCTGGTACGCACAAGGGCTATGCACCAGCGCACCCAACACGACGGACCCGAACACCACGAACATCCCGCTCATCCTCACGAATCACGAGAACGGTCCGATTCCGGGGCAGTATTTCTATATCCAGACGATGATGTACAACCAGCGCAACGGCAACGCGGGGCAGATTGCCGTGCGCTACGCGGCGAACGCCGAAATGTATGTGCGCTACATGTACGACGTCGGCAACAAGCGCGGGGTCTGGTCGGCCTGGAAACGCTGCGATGTGGGCGGTTCATTTGCCAAAGAGGCGGATGGCGAACTGGGGGGTGGGGTCAACCTAGACACCATGATTGCCTCTGGGTGGTGGCATCAACCGTTCAGCGCGAACGCCAAGAACGGCACGAACTATCCCGTGGGAGAGGCCGGTTTGCTGACCGTCCACGCCCCCACTTCCACGATGATTTATCAGACTTACCGTGGCTACGCCGCCGGCGGTCTGTACTGGCGCTGCCGCTACAACGGCACCTGGTCAGCATGGTATCGCGCATGGGACTCCGGCAACTTCAACCCTGCCAACTACGTGGCCAAGTCGGAATACTCCTGGGCGTCCTTACCAGGGAAGCCCGCAACATTCCCTCCTTCCGGGCACAACCATGACGCCACCCAAATTACATCGGGCATTTTGCCGCTGGCCCGTGGCGGCCTCGGCGCCAACAACGCCGTAACGGCCCGAAGCAACATCGGTGCCGGGACTATCGCGACCGCATCGCTCGGAAGTAGCGGATGGTGGCGAGACAACGACACGGGACTGATCCGCCAGTGGGGGCGGGTGACTGTGGGCGGGGACACTACCGCAGGCATCACTTTCCCGATCCCGTTTCCGAACGTTTGCCTGGGCGGCTTCGCGGGCCAGACAGCAAATTTCCACCCCGGCACCGACGCGAGCACCTCGTTCTATAACCTGACGACGACAGGTGCGACTGTAGAAAACGGATACCAACTACAGATGGTTCTGTTCTGGGAGGCATTCGGCCGATGAACACCAGCGACTATGTTTTCTCCCCCTCTGCGGCGGCGTTCTACCCAGTGTCGTTGCGCGAGGCCTACGAGTCCGGCAACGGCTGGCCTGTAGACGGAATCCCCGTCAGCGCTGATGTCCACGCCAGGATCCTGCAGGAACAGGAAGCTGGCCGGGTGATCTGCACAGGCCCGGATGGGCAGCCAATGACGAAAGAGCCGCCGCCGCCATCCACCGATGAACTGGCGGCGATAGAGCGCGCCTGGCGGGATCACCAACTGGACGCCACCGACGCCCTGGTGGCACGCCACCGCGACGAGATCGAGGACGGCGACACTACCCTGACCGGCGAGCAGTACCAGGCACTGCAGGCCTACCGGCGCACCCTGCGAGACTGGCCCGAGCAGGGCGAATTTCCGCTTGCGGAGCACCGCCCCAGCGCCCCGGCGTGGCTCGCCGAAGAGCTGGAGCGCGACGGCAGGTACTCCGCATGACCTGGGCATCAGTGACCATGCGCTGGCCTGCCCAGGCCACGCGCTGGCTGGACGACTTGAGCAACGCGCAGAAGCTCGCCGGCGGCGAGCGGCCACTTACAGAGCCGCCATCATCACAGGCTGACCAATACCCATGATGGGGTCAATCGGAAGATTGAAGGATGGGTTTCAATGGTCCGGACCCAGATCCCTCCTAAAAAATTGGAGGAGTTGGACCCCGGATCCTCCAGAATGGTAAGTCACAGCTTTACCACGCAGCCATCCGAGAGGAGTTGGACCCCCGGATCCTCCAGAATGATAAGCCACAGCTTTAACACGCAGCCATCCAGCAGATCCTACAGAATGGTAAGCCACAACTTTACCACGCTGCTATCCGGCTGATCTGTCATTCGGTCAGTCCGCAGGTCCCACAGTTTGTTCTGTGAGGTGTTTGTTATCCGAACATAAAAATCTTTCAAAAAAGTGTTTGTTATCCGAACTGTTCGTTAACCAATCACCCACTGTATTCCAAATAATTGTAACTTTTTGGTAATTCAAGGCAACTTTAGTCCCTTTTATCTTGAGTTATCAAGATTTTATTTACTTATATATAATAAAATATTTCAATTAACATATATATATATTTTTAAATAGATACTGCTCCAGATCTTCCATATTTCATTGACAGAACAAGAAATTATTTATTTCCAGTTTATAAGAGAGTTGTTTTACAAGGTCCCCATTATATTACAGAAGTAAAACGTATTAAAGGAGATATATGGGTAAAATTTTTAATATATTTAAATAAAATTTAGCATAATTAAAATTCTAAAAATTTCAATCTTATAAAGAATTTATATCAATAATTATAATTTTTGAATTTTCAGAAATTAGCAGATGATCTGAGGCAATATTTACAACCTTTCAGTAAATATAACTTAAGAATGAGGGTTGATGAAATAGCTGGTCATATTGAAATCCGAGATGATCATGTAGATAGAATTAAAGATTGGTTATATGATAAAGGATTTTAAATTATAATAAATTCAAGAAAATTTAATCTTATAAATTCTTTATATCAATAATTATAATTTTTGAATTTTCAGAAATTAGCAGATGATCTGAAGCAATATTTACAACCTTTCAGTAAATATAAGTTAAGAATGAGGGTTGATGAAATAGCTGGTCATATTGAAATCAGAGATGATCATGTAGATAGAATTAAAGATTGGTTATATGATAAAGGATTTTAAATTATAAAACTTGAGCTGTATAAAACATTATATCAGTTGAATTTCCTCACTAATAATGATTAAAATCCAGCTATTATTATTCTAAAGATTGCTTTCAGTTATATCAATTTATAGCTGACAATGTATCAATTGTTAATGAATTTTTTATAATGAAATAGGAGAAATTTAAATGTAACAAAATACATGAAATCATAAAATTTCATTTAATGTCTATTTTAAAAATTTCAATTTATTAATTATAGATTAAGCTACAAAAAATTATAAGCATATAGTAAAATTAGTAGAAATTTGGATTTTGAAAATTGCATAGTAGTTGCCTGTTGTGTTTTTCTTCTAAAATTAAATGTTTGATAATTAAAAATTTAATAATAAAAGTTCAACAAGACTGCACAAAACAAAAAAGTAAAATGCAAAGCCCTTTAGTAATCAAACTTTATTCAGAAACATTTTCAACGCACTTGGTGCCTTCCTCAGATACTACAATTGTTATAATTTTATTACAAAATTATTTTGAACTAAAAAAGGCATAACTTTATGTGCAATCAATGGATTTTTGTAAAAAATGGAATTATGCCTAAAAATATTAGTCTATAACTGGAAATCAAGATTTAATAATAGATGACAGAGTTTATTATTATAAAATCAGTCATATTCAGTGTTTCCTATTTGATAGTCCACAGATTCCTGGAGTCCATGGAATCAATTTAGGGAGTCTGGCTTATCTTAAAAAAAGGAGGGTCCACAGTTCGTAGCTAATTAAGAACCACTGCTCTATAGTATAGCTAGATATATTCAAAAATAAATATTTCAAACCACATATTTAGCATTTTATGTTTGCAATTAATGCTCACATTTTTTTTTTATACTTTGTATTTTAAAAAAATTTTTAAAAAGAGAACTACTTTTATTTAAAAAATTCTTTGCAATTCTAGAATTTTTTTGATATTATTAAACAATCTCTCTTTGATTTACATCATCAACAACTTATGACCACTTGTACTTACAATGATGATGTAATTTGTAAATTTTATGACTGGTCAATGTAATTCAAATGTGTGCAAGTCCCTGTGCAATGGTCTTATGTATCAATAGCATCTATCTTTGTTCCTGTAATTTTGTATTTGTTACATTTATTATAATAATACAGTAAGACCCTGTTTAACACGGAGGATACATTCCAGAAAAACAAAGAATGAATTAAACGAGGTCACTCAACACACAAATAATGGGATGGTGAAACAGGACAGTAAATAAAAAATATACGTAGCATTTTTTTTATTTGTAACATATATTATTATTATTATTATTATTGTCTTACATTAATTATAGACATTTTTATTGATAATATCGATTTGTATTCATAAATCATTCATGAAAAAATTCTTAAAATTAGAAAATAAAATGTTTTATGAACAAAAGGCAGTAATCAGATAACAACAAAAACTATGGATGAAAGAAAAATTGTTCTAACTTCAAGGAATTATAGTTCAAAGTAGCAGAGTAAGCCCCCTTGATCGTATCAAACTATAGTTCGAAGTGACACTATTTGGGTTAAAACTAAAATCGGATAATTGTTATTTTTATTACTGTAAAATAACATTGATGATGACAAATCATAAATATGAACTGTGAATGCAGCAGACTTTCATATGTACTGCACTGCACTGATATCAAATGCACTGAGATTGCATAGGAATATCAAAGCAACAATTTCATACAATTTTGGATTTATGTGAGTATAATTGGTTTGAAAAACCGTGCCAAAGTGAATCAATAAAAATATATAAAATTCGAAAAAACCACGTTAAATGGAGCAGTGTTAAGCAGGGTCTTACTATATATAGCAAGGGTGGCCAAACTTCATGTCACTATGAGCCACATAGGAGAATCTCAAATACTCGAGAGCTAAAATCAGTTTCTTTTTGAGCCAATGAGAGCATCATCAGTTTTTCTGGGTAATCTTAACAATGGTTTCAAAAATTATTTATTATATATTTCTCACACATTTTGTATAGACAAATACTACTTTTTACAATAAATGAAGGTACCAAAGAGCCAAAATTTGGCCACATGGATATATAGTTTCATAACATATTGTTAGTGGGGAATAAATTTTAGGACATTTCTGACCTCCATTTCAATTTATCAATATGATCTAAAACTTGTGCATATTTTCTAATCTAAGTCAAGGACTACCTTTATACACAAGTTCTAATATCAGTGGAAAATAATAAATTATATTCATTTCTAAAATGACAGCTTGTTATTCATTTATTCAATAAACATTCTACATTTTTTGTGTTTAAACAAAATCAATTTTTATTTATTAATTACATTTTAATAAATGACAGAACAGAATAACATCAATTATTTATTAAATAAATTAACATTTATATACAACAAAAAAAATAAATTTTAAAATTAATAAAATATTTTAATATATTTTCACATTTCATTTAAATAAAAACATCCAATCAAATGAAATGGCAGATGGAAATATTACAGTGAATATATTAATATGATATGTAAATTTCAACAAAATTTTGCATTTTTCTTAAATAACTTACAAATATATATATATTGGCTGTGAAGCAAAATAAAAAAATTTGATTTATTGAAAATTGTAGCATTTTATTGCACTTAAAACATTTAAATATTACAAATGATGGTTAAAAATGAGCTTAAGATTCGATCACATTTAATTTAGCTTAAAAAAAGGTATTAAAAAATTTTTAAGTGATTATTGAAAAGTACTATTTGGACAAACAAATTATTGTATTAGCAAAATTTGGCACTATAAATGGAAAACTATTCTGAATACAAGCTAGTATGATAATGACAAAATTAATTTGCAGAAAGTATCAAGCACTATAACTATTAGTGATATGATAGTGATTGGAATGGAAAGTTTTTTTATTTTCCACTTATATATTAAATGTTGATTGCAATAATACATCTTCAAAAGATGATAATTAGTGCTATTTCTTAATATTTCAAGAGATAAATTTCAGAAATTGTTTATTGGACCCAAATTTTTCACAATTTTTGGAAATATATTCTGTTTTCAAAACACTAAATTTCAGCCATAAAAAAAATATATATATACTTTTTTTGGTTGACTTTTTTGATAGTATAAACATTGCGATATGTAGTAAAGAAGAAGAGATTTTAGTAAACAATCCATATTGTTTTTAAATATATATATATTCTAAAATTTTTAATTCCAATTTCTCATTATTAAAAATGTTCTATAGCTAAATTAACATAGTTAAATCTTGAGAAATATTTCCTAATAGGAATACAATAGTGAAATTTCATTATATGGCATGCAATTATTTTTTATTGTTACTAAGGGAAAAAAATGTCCTTAATGTAAGGTACTGAGTTTGTGAGTAATGACAACTCATTACTCTGACTAGATGAATTTTTCTTATATAATTAAGGATTGATGCAAGTCACAATCATGTTTGCGTACTGCAGCCTTTGATATTATTTTATGTACATTTTATTTTATCTCGAAATAAAAAATATTTACGTTTTCAATCATTCATATAAAATTATACAATTAATAAACAGATAATTATGGCACACAACAATAATTCTTGTTATTATCAATCCATAGATTATGTTATAAGTTGTCTATCAATTTTATAAACTGAAAAATAATTTATCTTAACAATCTTAACTTAGTTTTAAAAATAAAATTTTTAATGATCTTTGGTTATAACTAATTAATAAATGACTTGTACCCAACTTAATATATATAATAATAGAATAAATTAAAGATAAATACAACAAATAATGTATAATAAATATATGGCAATACAGTAGTTATTGCATTGTTGTTATCCAGCAAAACAAAATTTTGGATTATTGACTAGAAACAAAAAATACTGGTAATAAGTTTTTACTAATATATATATTTATTTTATATTTTTTATAAAAATTATGATGAATATAATTTAATTTTTTAACATTGCTTGCTGGTAATGTTAAAACAATGCAATATAATGTACTTTATAGGAATTAATTACGACATAACAACAATTGTAAATATATTAATCTATAAAACAATTCAATAAATAAGAAAAATAATGCACATATACTATATATATATAACACAATAAATATTTGACTTAACAAAGAAAACTTGAATCTATTTTTGACAATTGAAGAAATTCATCCAGCAATATTTCATATTCCAAATGAATGTAATATGGAAATGGTATGAAAAAACTTCCTGGGCAGTAAATTTCACAAAGATATGATTTATCTTTGATCCACAACCATTAAAATCCAGTCTACCTATATAGAAAAAATTATTATAGAAGTACGAAAATAGTTTAAATATTTACAAATAATTATTTTTAATATGTAATAATTTAAGTTAAATATATAATATAAACATACTTCAAATTGAGTTATTCTAGGAAAAATGAAACTATGACTAATAATTTATAGGCAAATATAATTGCAGCAATTATGTTCCAGACTACAGTTGTAAAGCAAATTATTGTTTTTTTTTCATTTGTAAATACATATAAAAGGATAAAAATTTATTTACACATTATCCATTATATGCACAATAGTACTAGGCTTAAAAAACTTGATAAGATGGTTGCATTTTAAAACATTCATATATCACTTTGGAGGAGTCAGATTCAATTCTGGTCTCACACCTTCAGTTTTTCAGGATAGTTCTGGGCTCAGCCCATTTATTTGTTAATTTATGTTTTATATACCTATTCTAAGTATTATTTTGTATATAATTTTCAATTTGAGAAATAAAATAAAAACATAGAATGCAATTGAGAAGTGTAGTATTAGCAAAATGCTGCAAAGTGAAGTATATCTATATTTTTAAATATATAGTAAGCTCTAGCAATCATAAGTATTGCTTTCTTGTGAAAAAAATCATTTGAATACTGAATTCACAAATATTGAAGAAATTATGAGAAAACAGAACTAATTATTCATGTTACAGAATTTGCAGAAAAAAAATTTTTATATATATGCACTGATTATGACTAAAAAAATATTTCATGTGAACAAGAAGAGAGAAAAAGATTAAAATATGTTGAGGTAAAGATCATAACATTAAAAGGGTACCATATGATATCACAATACAGTAAAACCTCAATTTTACGGACTATAGGGGGCAAGACTAGTCCGTAAAATCGGAAAGTCCGTAAAATTGAAGTAAAATTTTTTTATAAACATTAATTAGCATTTTCAACATACCTGTACTAATTAATGTGACATATGCCTAAAAACTGTATTATTTTACATAGAATATTTTAAATTAAATTAAATTACCTACATATATGTACAGTATATTAAATTTAGGTAAGTTGTTAAAATAAAACTGATGCATTATGCAATAAATGAGTGCATTATTTTACATGCAATACAATAATACTAAACAGTACTTAGTCACTTTCAACTTCAAGTACAGTACTGTAGACAATTTATGCAAATATTGTATTAATATTATTTATTTTATTAGGATGGTGTCCGTAAAATCCGAAGTCCATAAAATCGAGGTTTTACTGTGTACTATGGACAGTTTATGCAAATATTGTATTAATATTATTTATTTTATTTTTTGGGATCGTGTCCGTAAAATCGAGGTTTTACTGTAATGTAAAAGTGTGTGTGTTTTCTGTCCGATAAAATTGAGGTTTTACTGTATTTTCGAAGTATGTTTTTATTAAACATCAGTCCATAAAATCGAGGTCTTACTGTAGTCCAATATGACCCATGTAAGATTAGTAAGGCAATGGTGTAAAAGACATAGTTATGGAGTGGGATAGAAATAATATTACATTAAAGTTATGTAAACACAAATGGGTTTAAAGCTACATTTGATAATTAATTGTATATAATGTTATAAAATAGCATAACTTGCAATGCAAATTAATTATGTATAAAAGTGAATTGTTATAATTTTATAAAAATATGTATGATTAGGTAAAAACTAGTTAAAAATATTGTTTGAATGTGTAAAATTTACATAGACTTATGAATGGTATGATAGTAGTTATAAAATTAAAAAAGTTGTTTTTAAATAAATAAATAATATAATTAAAACCTTTTAACTAGAATTTTGAATTGTATAGCATGCGTATGAAAGTTTAAATTGCATTAAAATTACAATTATTTATTTAATAGTTGAAATTATACAAATAAAATGACATTTCATTGGAATGTCAATTTATTCATGATCTCTCTTGTTTCTTTGTTTTATTATTATAAATAGGAACTGAGGAGACTCAAGGACAGTCAAAAATACTTTTACAAACTTGTTAATAAAATATAACTATCAACTGAAGTTGAAATCTGCTTTAATGCTATTCAAAACATATAACTGTATTCTATTGTATAATCATACAGTAGAATATAATTCAAAACATATGTTTTGAATTATATTATATTTAATTTATCATAAAAACATCAACATTAAACTGAAAAATCTGTACTAACCTTGTATTCAACTTGAATAAGAGATAGACTGGATTATCTTCACTACATTTTTCTCAATATTAGCATTTGAGGGTAATGTAAGTTGTCATCATATATATCTGACTGTGTTTCTTTGAGCTAATAAAAAATATAATTTAAAAATAATAATAAATATCATTAATAAAAATTTAAAATATAACATTTATGTATCAGATTTAACTGTTTGCGTTTATTATAATTTCTTTCAAAAATTTTTTCAATGTAAAATAAAAATTTGTTTTGATAGGAAAATAATTCAGAAAATCATCATAAAAATAATAAACGTACAGACTATTCTAGTTTTTACATGGTTCTTTTTAATTATTGAATGGACATAAACAGATATTGACATTTTCTAAAGGAAAACCTGATTATTAATAATAAAGCATGGACATTGTCCTAAATTATCCACTGAGATGCAATTCTTCCTTATACAGAAGGAAAAGTGACTTCATTGATATAAAGAATCTATACAACAAACAAAATGCAAGATTATCTTTGTCAAATGAAACCTCATATACACATAAATTATTTTTGTAGCATCACATATCTACACTATTTAATTTATATAAAAGTAAAAATGCACAGAAATATTATCAATAATAATATACATAAATTACATTCATGGAGTTTCAAAGGACTTTAAGAAAAACATTAGCATGATCTATAGCAGCCAGACTTTGATTAAAAAAGAAGCATCAAACTATTAACTTGACCATGCATGATAAGCTATTCCTTGAGAAGAAGAGTTCATAAATGCAATACAAGACTGGGTTATCCACAAAAAAATTATCAGAAATGCATAATGACAAACTGCATGCATTGTCATATGCCAGAAATGTCTTGGTTTAATATTGCCATGATGTCTTGGTTTAATATTGTAAAGATCGTGTAATGGATGTGCTGAAAATGTTTATTTAGATTATCAATATTGCCAAGAAATGACCAATCTTCAATATTAGTGCATGGATAAGTGACAGAATCCAAGACAGGAGAATTAACTCAGAAACTAAGATAATAAACAAAAATAAAATATTTATTTAAATAGCAAGAAAATAGAAATACAAAACAATAAAGATATAAAAGACAATTGAAATTATTAATTAAACATAGATTTAGATGAACTATAAACAGAATAAGAATGAAATTTTTATAATTCCAACAAGACTTCTGAATAAAGGAGAGAGCTATTTGATCCTGGAGTGTATGGACATATCTGAGAGAGAAAGGATATTTACTCATCTAAAATTCTTCTTTATTTAATTTTTTTCTTAATTATGATGTTATTAAGATAAATGTCATCTTTGTTCCCTAGTCTTCATCTGAAAATCACCAACAGACAGGACACAGATTCAGTTTCTCTGCTATATTTTCAAAACTTTTTTGAATGACCAATTAATTCTCTTCTTCTTTTTCTTCTTTTTTCTATTTCTCACCTCTTCTTTTATTCAAAGGCAAACTTATCTTTCTTGCTATTTGACAAGAGGCAATTTAATTTCCTTACTGTTTGATAGATGGTGATCCATTTTCCCTATTGTTTTTCATTTTTTTGAAGTGCAAAAGCCACAGTTTCATTGCAAGTCAGTTTCCTGACAATACCTCATGGAAGTTCGTTATTAGGAATAAATGTTGCAGTTTTAGTGAAGCTTTTACTTCCTTTTTCTCTCCCAGATATCTCCAACATGTTTTTACAAAATTTATTAATTAATTTTAAAATTCTAATAATTACAAACTTAAACTAAAAATGATAATTATTCAGGAGCTCCTTCAAGGACTTATTGGATCTCACAATATAATGAAACTAAAATTAATAACAAAAAACTACTTATTTCATAAATACTGCTATTTATACTCAAAAATGTATTGCAAAACTACTCTGTTATTTAAAGTACAAGTTCAAGTTACAGGTAACCCTCATATAACATGGTGTTTTTACAACACAATTTTGCTCTAATACAAAAAATCCTTGCATAATATGTTACTCATATAAGAAGGTTTCACTCTAACACAGTTTGAAAACTGTGGCAAACTGTGCATAGCATGGTATTTTTGAGTTTTTATGTGGAGAAACATTATTATGTTGGATGTAATTTTTCAACGTTTTCATTCTTTTTTTTGTGTGAATTCCTGCTATTGATTTTCTAGCCCATTATGCAAAAAAAAATATTATTGAAAATCTCCATATTTTATGTTCTCTTTGACTGAAAGGAGCACAAAGTTTAAAAAAACTTTAAAAATGCTTAGTTTCTATACCATGAAATTTACAAAGATCTATCATGCAAAAATCAAACAAATTCAGATAAAGATTTAACTGCAATGAGAAGGGAAAAAATTAAATGAGCATACATTAGCTGTCATATAAGATATACATATATGACAATTTATAATACATTTGCTCAGTTATTATTACTTTTAATAAAAATTAAGATTCCAATAGTTATAAAAGTAAAATGGCATGTTCTTGTCAGCCTTTAGAATGTAACATACCATATTTTATTGATTTTTAATTCCATATAACAAAGTTTCATACTACATGCAATTTTATAGATGTCTACCTACTATGTTATATGAAGAATACCTATATTAGCATAGTAAAGATAGCAAATTTTTTGTCAAAAATTCTTTCCTTATAACTGGATATTAATTTCAAATACATGATATCATTAATTGATCTAATAAACAAAGTAATAGGTAAATAGTGGTAGTGCACAATAAAATAATATACAAAGAATTTGGTAACTGATTCCAATGCAAATTTAACTGATGAAAAAACATCAAGAAAATCATGTTCCATCAAGAACATATAATTCTAGTTATGAGCATAACATGTTCTTTTTATGAGGTACATTAATATTTCTAAGTTTAAATTTCAAGATTATTATTAACTTAAAGTTTACCTTAACATGCAATTCCCATACATATGTATCATAGGCCATAAGTCTTTCAATATAAAATCTCTGCTGAGCTAAGTCAACAAACTGTTGGAATGTTCTACCACGTGGAGGTGCTAATATTACAGCTAGTCCCTAAATAAATATAAATAAAAACATTAATTTTTAATTTTCTAAAGTATAAATAAATAAATTTTTATACTTTTCATAAAAATTTTAAAAATTACCACATACAACAAATTTATATATTCTTTATACATTGATTCCATAAAATATTAATTTATTAATATAATTACAATTAATTATAAAAAGTATAAATTCTTTGCTAAATCTAACACACAAATATTTTAAAATTTACTAATACTGTATTGAATGCTATATAATTCAATTAGTTATTAATATAAAACGTGTTTATATACAGGAGTCCCTGACTTACAACAATTCATACTTATAATGGCGATGACAACAACAAACCAAAACATCACGACATAATATCTACTATTCTTCCCTATGCATCTCTTACTGATGTTTTATCAGCTTCTATGGTATTTCTGCTAAGGGCATTTTATCCATTTTTAAATTTACATAATTTTTCATTATTATATTTATGATTATATTAAATTTTTTATAATGAAAATAGTATAATAAAATAAATTTTATAAAAACTTAGTGGCTGTCATGTCTATTTTCCAAATTTATAAATTTCAAAATTTTATTTATATTTTTGATGATATTAGCTAACAGTTATAAAATGAAAACAACTAAATAATTGAAGTTCTTTACAACTTAAAATTCTCAAAAATGATTAGTATGATACCATCTTTAATCTGGTTCACTCACTATTAGAGTAATAGTTCATCTGATTACAATAGTGATTCAATCAACAATAACAACAGCATGCCCATATCTTTGTAAGAAGGTGGTCATCACTCAAAATACAAAAAATTAAAAAAATAAAATAAAGGGGGGAAAATACTCAAATGTCATCAATCAGATGGCACCAAACATACCTATTTTTGCATACTATATTAACTTCCTCTACAGTATCCATACAGTAGAGTACTGTATAATAATACAGTATCATTCTTTTTTCATAAATATCCATCTCTTATTAACATTTTGAAACATATATTTCCTTAGATATTCATCTCTCTCAAATCTTTTCTTGGTCTCTTCTCTCCCACATTTACCCTCGTACATCCCTTGCTTTGTTAATTGTTCTTCATTCATTTGCTCTACAAGATCAAACCATCTCAAAATTGATTTACTGCATCTATCACACTCTTTTTCACTCCTTATTGTTTTCATATTTCATCATTTGAGGCACAATCATATCTCATCACTTTAGCTATACCTCAAAAGTATCTCATCTCCATTGCATTCAAACACTTTCTATGCATTTCACCACATATCCAGACTTCACTTCTATACATCAATATTGGAACAACACACACTGATATACAACCTATTCTAGCATTCTTTGATGGATTATCATTTCTTGCATATTTTCAAGTGCACTCACAACTTTTAATCCAGCATTTGCCTTTTTATAATCTCACCAGCAATGCAGCCCCCTCTCAAACATACTTCCTAAGTATACAATCTCATTCATTTATTCCAGATTCACCTCATTCAATTCAACCTAACATCTTGTTCATTCTTCACCCCTTTCAAACACAAGTACTTTTGTCTTCTCTGCATTTATTCTCTTTCCACTAACAACCTTCATTTAATTGTGCAGCAAATGTTCAATTGGCCTCAAATCTTGTTCACTCTCTGAGAAGAGAACAGGTCTTCAGCATAGTGATTCAATGAAACATAAATATATCATATAACTCAAAACCTTATTGTATTATCATGTTATCAAAACTGCATTTTTATTTTTATGATTATTGCAATAATTCAACAACAATATAAATTGAATTTGTCAGAGGGGTTTTTGTAAAACATCCATTACCAAATTTTATGAAAATCTACTAATGGCAGTGAACTGATACATAGGAAAAAAAGTGACAATAATTACAGATGTCTTTTGTAAATACCATATTTCATCAATCCTAAGCTGCACATTTTTTCACATTTTGTCATCTCTGAATCAAAGTGCATCTTAGAATTGATGACATCTTACAATTGAATAATAATAGTAAAAATATTTTGAGTGAAACATGGCAATTAAAATCCATAAAATTGTTAAAATTTATTACAATTACTGGTATAATAATAGTGGCAACATTGTCTTAGCCACGTGGCAATCATGCTTGTGCATATTCAAACTTTTCATCATCAGGGTAGTGATTCTGGCATACTGACATGCATTTATTTTTAGTGATACAGACAAATACACATGTTAAGTTTTACTGACATTTGGATTGCTAATTAACCCTTAATATACTTTCAAGACGATTACATTATGATGCTGCATTGAAACAAAAAGCTATTGTGCATGCAGAAAAACATGGAAATAAAGCAATAGGATGAAATTTTTGAATTTGGTATTAGTGAGATGAACATTTATTGTTAAAGAAATGTTCATTTCACTAATGGCAAACAGAAATGTTCAATTTCCTATATTTATTTTCAGAGCAAATTATGTTCTTGTGAATTTTATTTAGTTTTTTATTTTTTCTTTTTGTGATGCTGGAAATAATACTGCATCTTGCAAGCAATGGCATCTTAGATTTGATGAAATATGTTATTACAAATGTACTTAAAAATTAACTTTAACATGAATAATTTTGTATTTAGAACATATTTTAAATATTATTTATTTATTTATTATTTCAATTTTTTTTAATTTTTGAATATTTTCTGGATTATGTGGAGAATTGGTTATCAGGGAAAATTAATTTCCTAGTTTAATCAGAAGTCTATTGTATATTCAGTAAATCACCAATAAAATCAATACATTAAAAAATTTTTTTAAATAAGAATGTTTAAAAATAGATGAAATATCACATTCCAAAAATTTTTCTATTAATATAAAATACATACATTCAAATGCTTATCTAAACATTAAATAGTAATCATGTAGATACATGATATTTAAAAGAGTAATCATGTAGATTTAATTAATAAAAAATTATAATTATAATAAAATACTAATAAATTATTTTGTTTTATATTTAAAAACATTAAGTCTTTTCAAAATTTCAAAAGTTTTATTAAATATAAAAATAAAATTTAACTCACATTATCTTTCATAATTTTCCATATTGTATTAGTTAAAGGTTGTCTTGCTTCATCAAAATACAAACTATAAATTAAATTAAAAATAAGTCTATTTTAAAATATTTTATTAAAAAAATTATTTATGAAATAGTTATATCTAAACAAAATTTTTTATATATCAAATATTTTTTAAAAATTTATTTTATGTATTTATAAATCACACACAACGTATGTAAATTTTTATTTTCAAATTTTTGCATTAACAAAACTAGGTGAATTTGTACAGTATCTGTTTTCCAGTTGGGAAAGATAATTTTCATATTCACAAAAATTTATTCAAAAAAATTAAAAATGTATTGAAATTAAAATATTTTGATACAGTAGAATCCCAATTATGAGTTGTGGATTAACTAGGTTAATCTGCAACGTGGAAATGATGTTAAATTATTGATGTTTTATCTTATATCATTATCTGAAAGATTTTTAAATCTCCAGATTCATTTTTTTGTTATATTTTAAATAATTAGCAATCAAAATTAGAATTAAATTAAGATTACAAATATTGCAATAATTTTTTGTTGTGAATAAACTAATTTCTTGTTTCCTTTTTCAATAAATAAACATAGAAATATCATGCATTTGATTATAAATTACATCAAATACAATTTTTATCATGAGACCATAAAACTTTATTTTAAAAAAAGATTTCTGGTTCTTAGATATATTTCTTTGCAAATTCCAAACATCCTTTTTTATGGCACTGCTTCAGATATGGCTTCGTAGTAGTTTTGATATTTAAATTGGATTAATCAAGTTTTGTTGGTTAACTGATTGTTGCTTTATTATAGTTCCAATAAAGCATTTGTTAACACATTTTGTAAGTGTTTTGGAATCTAATAAATTTATATTTTTTATTATTTAACTTGTTTTGAGAAATTTAATTTATTAGTATAAGTTTCTAACAT
>AYEL01071188.1:0-21763 GCA_000484575.1 Olivierus martensii
CTAGTTATTTTATATATATATATCTTTTATGGTAATACCGTGAATACAAAAATTGTTGATTAATTAATTAAAAGCATGAATTGATTAAAAACATTATTAAAATGGACATAATGCATATTTTTATTGCTTGATAGAAAATAACAATTTCATTGTTATTTCCTTTTTCTCGACAGAAAATGATCGAGCAATTGACATTGACAGAAAATAACAATTTCATTGTTATTTTTGTTGAGAAAATAAAATAAGACAAATTGAAAACAAAGCTAACTCTCATTCATTATTTACATGGTTGACTTTAAAGAATTGAAACTGCCAATTTTTTATTTTTTATGGACAAATATTTTTATATTCTTATTAGTGGAAGTTCAACATATAATACGATGTAAAAATTTTAAAAGTCGAAAAACATAACTAGTTACCTCTTATTTATTTTTGCAAGGTAGGCCTTTGTGGCATTTAGAATTACACCAAATGTTATTCTTTTGGCACAAACATAATTTAGATACAGAATACTTCGTGCATTTAAAGCGTATTTAGCCCTATGTACGTACTTCCACTGGCACGGATTGCAGCCTTCCTCAATGAGATTTGTTTATCTTTACGAATATTCTATAAAGAAAGAAATTTCTGCTGGCAAATATCGAACTTTGAGCGGGAATACGTGAGAAATGAAAACTTTTGTTTTAACTGTTTATCACTTCGGGTTTTGACTAGGAAAAACTAGAAATTCCGGACTCTGAATAAGAAATGTTCGGCATTTCGAGTTCGACGTAGAAAATACTAGAATGTCCGACAAGCGTTAGGACGTTCTCGTTTTGACTAGGAAAGTTTAGTATTTCCTGAATTCGGGTTTGTCCTCTAACAGAGGTGATCCTCCTTGGCCCGGGTTTCTCTCTCGGACCTTATCCAGGCCCGATAACTCGGGATAATCTTATTCGGGGAATTGTCACCCGACAAAGATTATCTTTGATGTGGTTTCCGCACAATCTCCTTATCTTCGTGCTTTATGATAATTATGATTATTTTTGTTCTTAATCATCGTCTCTCGTATTAAGAAATAAAAGGCCCAAATAAATGGTTGGGCTCTTTGCTCTTTCCAATGGATAAAAAAACTGTTGAAGAAAGACGTCAGTTTCTGGAGAAATATTTACAAGAATTATGTTCATGTAAAGCCATTGCGGCATCTTCTGAATTACATAAGAAATAAAAGGCCCAAATAAATGGTTGGGCTCTTTGCTCTTTCCGATGGATAAAAAAACTGTTGAAGAAAGACGTCAGTTCTTGGAGAAATATTTACAAGAATTATGTTCATGTAAAGCCATTGCGGCATCTTCTGAATTACAAGAATTTTTAGCTTATCAAGGAGATGCTAGCATTGCTTATGTAAGAAGAACAGCTGAAAATGTTGGTGTCCCAAGAATTGATAAAGTATGTCCTAAATAATATTTAATAAATATTTAAAACTATATAATAAGTTAAAAATGTTTTTTATAATATATAAATTATTTTTACATATTTGTGAAATTCAGAAAATTTAAATGCATTAATTTAAATTACATAAGCACTAAAATCCAGCACATTTTATAAAAAGTTTTTAAATTAATATTCAGAAATTTTAGCTAAGTAAGATACAGCTTGTGTTTGCTTGCAAAGTTTTAACTTTCACTGCTACCAAATATTTGCATGTCAAGAAGTTTTGTTGCTTTCGTTATTGTTCCTCTTTTTCTTTCTCATAGACTTTATCATATATTTTTGAGAATAAATTTACAGTTTATTTACTAAAATGTGTTGACAAATTTCTGTGCAGTCTCCTTATCTTTGTGCTTTATGATAATTATGATTATTTTTGTTCTTAATCATCATTTCTCATACATGATGTTTTTCAGTAGTAATAGTGATAAGTGCTATTAATTAATTTGTTTTTTGCCTTTTGCTGAATCATGTGACCCTCACAATTTCTTTTATCCAGTCTCGTGACACACACACTTATATAAGTGTGAGAGTCACAAGAGTCATCTCAATCAAAAAATGTTCTTGCAAGTAAATAGATGATTGAAGTTTGAGCTTTTCTTAAATAAGTTCTTATTTTAATCTGTTAAATCTTTTTAAATTTTCCTCTTAAGAATTGTCTTTTGCTGAATCATGTGACCCTCACAATTTCTTTTATCCAATCTCATGACACTCACACTTATATAAGTGTGAGAGTCACAAAAAATGTTCTTGCAAGTAAATAGATGATTGAAGTTTGAGCTTTTTCTTAAATAAGTTCTTATTTTAATCTGTTAAATCTTTTTAAATTTTCCTCTTAAGAAACTTTTTAAATTGGTAAACATTATTTAGTTAATAACAGAAAATTATTTCATGAAATGTATGCATCAAAATAAAGATTATGAAATTTTTATTGTTTATTTTTATTAAACTAGTTAAAAATACTTATAATTTTAACAGCAGATATGGTGATGACCAGATCTTGTAGTAAATTCTACAAATTTATGACATCAAATCAGTTTTTCAGTACAAGTAATACTCAGTTTTATGAATTAATTCATTCCTGGAATGTGTTTATAAAATATGAACTTATAAACTAAGAATTAATTTTCTATAAACATAATGTTAAAAATCAATGATTTTAACATTAGTCAATAGGATTTAGTCTTGGTATAAGAATTATGCTTAGGCTTAGAAATGAAAAAATCTTTAATTGCCTCCAAGATCACAAAATATAGTTAAAAGCTTTACAAGTCCTGAAAATATGGCAAAAAGTTGAAGTCAGAAGATTAATGCCCTGTTTTAAAAACACTTATAAAATTATCAAGTCTAGGACTTGATGGGTTCGTGGACCCCGTCCCCGGCCCTGTCGGTTCCACCCGTTCAAGTGAGACTGATACTGTAGTGTTAACGGCTAATTTCCAGCCGGACAAGTGAGACATTAACTGTGAAAAATACTCCATTTAGTAAAAACTAGTAAACTTTTATTAATGAAATTAAACAAATTCTCACAAAAAGAGAAATGGCGATTATCATGCAAAACCTTGACGTCCCCGAGCAAAAACACTTATGTCAACAAGTCCACCAACAAGTAGTCCAAAACATTTTAACAACACCAACACTGGACTACAGTTCACAAGACAACGGACCAACACTTGACAAGGACGAACAGCAAGACGATACAGCTCCAGAGGACGACCACACTTATGCTTCCCAGGCTTCGCTTTTATCTTGTCAAAATTTGCATACTGTTGTAAATGTTTTAATTACATTTTAAACTCTTGTAATAAAGACATTATTATAAATTGACAATCGATTATTATTTCTTTTCCCAAATATAAAACAAAACAATAATTAATTAAAGTTATTCAAAACATACGTAACAGTCTCGATGTGAAGATTTCGTCATACATACTTCAATATGGCGAATCCCGGACAAGCTCACGGTAGGTGCTTCTAGCAACCAATTTTAAATTTTTTTGTTTTTTACATACTTCAAGATGGCGGATCCCAGACAAGCTCACGGTAGGTGCTTCTAGCAATCAATTTTAAATTATTTGGTTTTTTCTTTTTTTCTGAACCTTTACAAAATACAATCTGATCCACAGACTTGAAGAGCTTAAAGTTAGTTACAATCCATCTAATATTTTATTGATTGATCACTCTCATATCATTGTTCCAATCCTTCCTCATGGCATAATAAACATGATAATTGAGATATAATTACCCTGTGAAAAGATGATCTTTCACTCAAAATATATCCAGGAAAGTATACTTAAAAGAGTTCCTTTAATGAGTCGTTGTAAGTCATTCTGCTATCTGGAAACTTGATAGTACTAATTTTGTAAAAAATTCTCTTTGTACATTATCTTCACTAATCTGAATATGTCATGGAATTGAAATATTTCCCCAATTCCTTGATGGTATCTTTTCCAGGAAAACCTTTTTTTAAAGGCTTTATTATAATAAGTGTGGACACTTTTATGTGTGTCCCATTCACTTGACTATTTAGCTTTTTTAAAAAACCTTCTAACATTAACTCAGCCAAGCTGTTTATTGTACAAAGAAACCTGCCTTCATGAGCCTGCAATCTTGACAGTTTTGATGGTAAGACATGAGAATTGCCTGTTAATAAATTATAGTAAATTTTTAATTTGTAATAAATAAAATTGACACTGGATATTTAAGTTATGTACAACATTTTAAAATCTGAAATTTTCTAAAATCTAGCATATTCTATGTCCTATGAATGTTTAATTTTTGATATTATACTATATTATAGTCAATACTTTCACTATTTTATTACACTTGTGTGTTATGAAATTATTTGTAATAGAAGTGAAGATATATGAAAGAAAAATAAAAAAGCATTTATAATTTAATAATTGTTTCAATTTATAGATGTTGTTTAAAGGAGTAATGGGAGCAATTGATCTGATTAAAACTGCACTTCCAGCCACTGTTCAAGATGACACAAATGAAAAAACTTTATTATTATCACCAAATATTAAAAGTGTTCCACACAAATCTTCACTCTTTTTACCAGTTTTTGGAAGATCAAAATCTGATCCTTTACATCAACGTATGGAAGTAAAATTTGTTGATAGCCATGTAAGTAATTTATGGTAATTAATTAATGAAATTTATGCAATTGTTAATAATTTTTAAAATATTTGTGTGAGAATTTATTTAGTACAATAATGTTATTAAGGTAAATTATTTGCATAATGAAAAAGTTTTAATAATAAAGAAATTTATTATTACAGTCAAACCCCGATAAGACGCCCCCCATTAAGTTGCCATCCTCGCTGACTGCCAAGAAATTTAGCAGAACAGATCTTCCCTAAGTTAATGGAGTAGGCAAACCCTGATAAGAAGCCATCTGCCAGTAGAAACATCTAAATAAATATTATTTTTGGTATTATATTTGTCCTCATTAATCTGCCAGAGGCATGTAAAGTGACTTATCAGTACTGTATATACAGTATTAAAAGCTATCTGGATTCATTTGTAACCAGCAGGTGGGAGAAATGGAGTTAACAGTTAATCATGTCTCTTTAAATGTGGTTCACACTTAGATTGTAGAAAATTTAAAATCATAAAAACCAAATCGTTTCCATTTATTGCATATTGAGCAAATTAAGTATTCTATACAGTAAACTGTATACATTGTTTTACAGAGAACTCAAAGTAGAGAATCAGAACATTAGATGAACATGTTTTTCTACATAATACTATATAATGTACAGTACATATACTACACTGTAAAGTATACAGTTTTCTAGAAATGTTAAGTTTGGATGCTAAATATAAATGTTCTGTATTTTAGAACTTTACAAATTTCAGCGCATCAAGCAGGAATGCGCTGAAATTTGTAAAGTTCTAATTACTAAGAACGAAGCAGTGTATTAATACGAGTTATAGTAATGTTCTGTACTTTATTGTATTTTATTAATAAATTCAGAGTTCATTTTAATTTCTATACTACAATGTTTTTGATAAACTGCCAACCCAATTAGCCACCAAAAGTGTCCCCAAATGGATGCTCGAATCTTATCGGGGTTTGATTGTACTATATTATTCATATATAAGCCAATTCATATATGACTTGACCCACAAATTTCATGAGTTAATATGGCACTCATTGAAATAAATAAATAACTTTTTTTTAAAAAACTTCCCAAAAGCAGTTTACTATTAGAATAAATATGTGCATTTAGATAAAAAGCCAGGCTCGTGGCATCAAAACATTGCAATGTGATGTGAAGAAAGAGGTGAATGGCAAGCAGAATGTGATCATATTGCATCATGTCCAGTTGCATTTCCCAGCAATATGAATTTATTGAAGTGTTTGTTCAACAGAACATATCAAATATAAAAAATTTTCATTATTTCAGAATCTCAACTATAAAATATTTGACAAAGTTTAAATGATAAAAAATCAGAATCAAAACACAAAATGAAAATTTTACTGCAAGTGATGAGAGTAAAAAGCCAATCAGCATACACGCAATCACTGTGAACACAAATTAATACCTGAAATTAGCTACAAAATAATCATCACATATTTTCTAAATAATCATAACATACATTTTTGATTCATTAGCCTTATGAATTTTATGTAATACTTTTATAAAATAATTATTACAATGAATATAATGAAATATTTATAATAATGGAATAGTATAATAAATTATTACTTTTTTCTTATAGGAACACAATCTTATACAAAAGCTTGCTCAATATATAGAAAATTTTGATATAAATTCTTCAGAAGGAAGTCTCGATAATGAAAGTATTATTCTAGATAGAAATGTTTATGATTATGAAAGAAGTGAAAGTATTAATTCTTCAGATGGCCCTTGTACTTTTCAGTTTGGAAAAACATATACCAAATCTAAAATTTTTGAAACTCCTAACTTTAATGAAGAAAGTAAGTAATAATTTTGATGAACTAAATTCTTTAATGTGCTGGATATTTAAATCCACCAATATAATATTTAAAAACTTATTTATTATATTAATCTTTTCTGTTCATACTATATTTTTATAGCTAATATAATAAATAATAATAGGTTGAGAGTATAACAGCTTGTACATAATACAATCAAGAAATATCTATCATTTTTTTGAGCTCTCTAAATTGGCTTGTTGAAATTTGATAGGTTTTTAAAAGCAAGATTATATTTTAAACTTTTTTCATCCATTCCACTTTCCAGAATTTTTTGTTTATTATATCTTAGATAACTGGCAATAAAAACATATTTACATTAGTATTCATTAAATATACAATAGTGTTAGGTCTAAAAAATCCAACTAAATGGCTGTGTTTTAAAGTTTATTTGCATATTTGACTCTGGGTATCATACCTTTAATTTTTAGGATAGCTCCAGGCCTGTCCTGTCTATGTGTTAATTTATGTTTTATATACATATTCTAAGTATTATTTTCATTTTGAGATATAAAATAAAAACATGAAATATAATTGAGAAGTATCATAAAGTGAGATATGCTTGTATTTATAATTTTAATTTTATTCTAATTTTTATTGCAAATTATTTATCATATAATAAAGAAATGAATTTGGGGCATTTAAAAACTTTCAGATAATGCTTCTAAGATAAAACATCAATAATTAAACATCATTTTCAGGTGCACATAACTCCAGTTAATCCACAACTCGGATAATTGGGAATATACTGTAATTCTGCTCAATTAGCAACTATTCTATAATTATTTTGTACTTATCATGGATACTAAAAATTTTGTTTCTAGTAATTGTTGCATGTTTGTTGGATTTCCTATTCTTTTAGTTAATATGAAATTTTCTTTGGTTCTGCTTTTCAATATTTTAACTTACTGTTTTGAATGATGCTTCTATGGATATTCAGAATGACTGAAAAAATTTCTTCTGAAATCTTTGGCATTTTCCAGTGATACTATCTTTTAACAAAAATTAAAATAGAAAAGGAATTTATAGGAAAAAAAATTTGTCCAAGTAATATGGGAAGATTACATAAGTAAACAATGTTTTCTTATAAACATTGAGAAAATTATACCCATATAATAAAATGAAAATGATTTATCTATATCATGATTAAGTAAATTTTTTTGAAAGTTTTAAAAACATAAGTATATTTTTTTTTTATCAAATATATCTATAAAATTCCAAAATATTAAAATATTGAAATATTTTAATTTCTTTTGTTTTCTATAATATAAGAACTTGAAATATCTTTTCAGTAACTTAATTTTTATGTAAATTTTTAATATATTTATAAAATAGTAAAGCTCTAAAATTAAAAAATATTTTTAAAATTGATTTTTTTTCTTTTCATAAATTATTAAATTGATAAAATCAGTATTATAACACTTAATAAATGATTTTACATTTAACAAACCAGATATTTTTAACAATATTATTTAAAAAATTATATATTTTTATATATATGCAGACATATCTTGCAATCGTGGCAGTTATGTTCCATACCATCACTATAAAGCATATCACAATCTTATTCATTTAATAATGCATATAAAAGCTTAAAAACATATTTACACTATCATTAAGTGCATAATAGGGCTAGGCCTAAAAAACTTTATCAGATGATTGTGTGGTAAGATTACCACTTTAGAGATCTGGGTTCAGTTCTGGGTCTTATATCTTCAGTTTTTCAGAACTGAAAAGCATAAAGTGAGGTATGCCTGTATATATAAATCTATAAATCTTCCTGAGATCTGCTGTCTATTCAGTTAGATATTTTTTTTTTTTGTATTATTTTAAAAACGAAAATCTAAAAAAATTACTCTCTTTAAAAATAAATTAATTTGGCTTAAAAATATTGTAAAAGTCATAAAATTACTGCAATGTTTGATTTCAGATATACAACAAAACTTAAAATTTGAAATTCCTTTGGCTAATGCTGTGATTGACTTATATTTAAATTCTCTCAAACCATTTTATCCTCTGCTTGGAAATCCATTAATTATTATGGGATTAAAAATTGCTGTTGGAAATTTTTTAAACAAGTAAGTATCTTTCATTACCTTTTACATATTTAAGATTATATTTTTTAATCAATTCTGTACTAAGTTGGACTTTCTACTAGTAGTTTTATCAATGAATAAATTCATGTTTTAATTTTCAGAATAAAAACATACATTATTATATGATATGTTTTCAAATGTAAATTTGATTTTATGTAAAAAATTTTGACATAAAATCAAATTTACATTTTATGTTAAAATTTTCACATAGAATATATATCATTCATAACTATTGTTATGATGCAATAAATTATATAAATTAATAGTAGCATCAATAATAATGTCAGTTAACTTAATTAGTAATGTTATTTATATACAGTATTGTAATTAATTATATTATACTATAATACTTATGTATATGAATAATAGCTTAAATAAATTTTTCAAATAATAATAAATTAATTAAAAATAAAAAATATTTTTTAATTAATCATTATTTAATTTATAAAATTTATTTATATTACAGATATTTGGAAGAAAACATCTATGACTTATTCAAGTATGAAAATTGTGTTAATTATTTGCATTTACTTCATTTGGCATTATGGCCTGAGGAAGAGGAGAATTTATGTCCAAATGAACAACTAGAACAATCAAGTTATAAAAGTTATAGGACAGATGCTTTGGCTGCATTAAGATTATTTTTACCTGGTTAGAAAGTTATTTTATATTAAAATTCTTAATATAGCAAAACCTTGATTATCTGATCTATATGAGAGATGAGTGTGGATCAGATAAATAAAAATTCAAATAAATGAAGGCTAGATTAGGCTAGAATAATTTTTTCTGATAGCATCAGGCAGATCAATTATGTCAATTTTTTCTTCAGTTTTTCTTTTTAGTTGTCATTCTTGGTCTGTTTATGATCAGTCTGAGTCCTAAAACTACTGTGTTTTTTGAATTCACAAAAATATGAATAAACAATCCTTAAAGCAGATTATTTGCATTGAGTATTTTGATTAAACAGTTTATCATACTGAATGAATTTTTCATTTCCTTTGATTTAAATTTTATAGTAAGAGGTTATAATATGAGAATTATTTATTGCAAGAACATTCTCGGCCTTCCTTCTATCATCGGATGCTAACTGAAACAGAATACAATTGCAAATGCTTAGAACATTTATGTTTTGAAAATTTAAACAGCTCTTTTCATAGAAATTTGCAAAATTTTTTTTCAGTCATCTTATTACAATGCTCTTATTCAATCGACTATAACGTTTTCAATTCCTTAAGCAAGATAATTCAAATTCAATAAATCTATTGTTATAAAAATGAGTTATTGGAACTAATTTTTATCCTACTTAAGGAGCTGAAAACGTTATAGAAAATTTTTTTTTTTTTAAACTTTTTCATTTAGAAAACTAGCAATTTGTGTAATATTTTAAAATAGGAAAAAAATATGTATTTATTTCTAAATAACAAATTACAATTAAAAATGGATAATGTGTGGCAGATGCAGTTCATTGTCTTTATCATGCATAGAATATATAGATGATATATTGCATTTATTTCTAAATAACTATCCATTTTTAATTGTAATTTATGTGTGGCAGATGCAGTTCATTGTCTTTATCATGCATAGAATATATAGATGATATATTAATTTTATATAGAAATAAGAATATTGCATATTCATATGAGAATATGTTTGGCATAGTTTCATGATAACAAATGGTAATGCAATTTACACATCACCTCCGTGCTGCATTTGAGCTCTTCTGGTGAGGTTATGTTAACTTATTTATTATTAATTCTTTATAAGTTTGTACAACCTTTAGCAGTTGTAGTTCACTCTTTGTCATTCATCTGTTTAACAACCTTTGCTTGGTTCCATTCAACAGATTAGAGCATTATTTTATAACACTAACATTGTAACGATTTGGGGTTTCCCCCGCCTCGTTAGCTGATTCATTTCCCCCGATTTACCTCGCCACGTTGCTTCGGTTCAAGTCGAGCAGACATTTCTACCTCAAGCTCCGAATTACTCAAAAAATCAATTAGCCACTGAAATACTTCCATTTTCAAATTTTCTTTATTTAAACTTAGACAGAAGTCTACAAAATCAAACTTGGTCCCTTCTTGGAACAAAATTCTACAGAAACTCAACACTAAATCCTTTTCAAGGAAAATCCTTTTCCACATACACAGCTTCGGACGAACTTACACAGACTTCAAGAGTACACCAGAAGAAGAGACCTCTAGGGAGTACGTTAGATATATTTAAGGAACATAATATTTACATAAGAAACAAAAAAAAATAATAAAAGTTAAATGACCAATTATACATTTCTATTAAAATAAATTATGTAGTTAAATACAATTAATTATTATTATTAACTTATCCAATAGCATTAAATATTCAAACATTATAAACATAAAGTAAAATACGACGGCAACAACTAGGCAAATCCTCCCAACATGGCGTCCACCATCACGTAAGGCACTTCGACATTTTTCCTTTTTCAACTTTTTTTTTCCATTCCTCACAACATTTTAATTTGTTATAAGTATTATTGGAATTATAAGTTTAGCTTTGGGGAGTGCATGGTGAGAGCTGCTTTTGCAGCATCACTCTTGTGTTCCTGTATCCTATGCATAAGTGCATCCCATTTAGTTCCATGGAATGGTTAGGTATTATGTCTTCCTTATCCTTATCCATGCTGTTTCCACTGTATAGTATACAAACCTCTCAACTTAATGGGCTCCATTCTATCTTTATTATTCCTAATAGTGTTCAGTCAACTTATATATTAGACATGCCATGATATATATATATTGCTTAGTTTTCCTAAGTTTTGCCATGCAAAAGATTTTGGATTTCAAATTCAAAAGATAAATTGATTTTGGATTTACCATCACTGATCTACACATTCTGTATATGACAAAGACAATGAATTTCATATGCTACTCATTACTTATTTTTAATGTAATTTGTTATTTAGCACTAAATACATAATTTTTTCTTATATTAAAATATTACATAAAAATTGTTATAATTTTTAAAATGAAAAGGTTTTTGTAAATTTCTATGAAAAGCTGTTTGAATTTTTGAAATATTTTTATAAATATTCTAAGAATTTGCAGTTTTATTTTATTGCAATTTGTAACTGATGATACTGAATGCATTCTTGCAATAAATAGTTCTTAATGCAAATAACAGCTTTTAGGCTTGTTTAGCTGTAATTTTATGCTTGTTATAATTTTTTAATTTGTCACTACTACTCCCAATCAATAATTTTAATATTTTGATATTCTGTATTTTTTAAATCTTACTGCTTTTTCTCCTTTAATATTACTAACAAACAATAGCACTTAACTGTAACTCTCTGTATATAAATGATTTTAACTGAATTATCATATTAGGAAAAAGTTTTTATTATTGCATACTAATAATTACGCTGAAAATAATTATTAAAAATTAAGGATTAAGCTTGAAAAGGCTGTTTAAATAGAAATCAGAAACCACCTATATCGAAAGATGTCAAAATTAGCTTGACTGACAAATATGACATAAATCATGAATACCATTAATTTTAATCAATCATTAAGGCAATTAACTTTTTAATTTAAATATTTTAAATCAAAGAAATAAATAATTTAAAGCTAATAATAAAAATAAACCTAATAAATAAAAAAAATTTTTTAAATGACCAAACTGCTAAAGAATACACCATCTATTGATGATGATATCATTTTTTTGAGGCTGTTAAAATAAGAAATTTTGGGACTTTCCTTTAAATATGACATAAATGTATCTCCATACCAAATTTGAAGCTAACAACCAATAGCATGAGTGGGAATTTCCATTACTCAAGGCTGGGTCTCACAGGTGTAAAACATGATGCAAATATGTTGGCCTATTGACACTGATGATGTCACTTCCTGTATATTGCTAGATGTATATTGCGTTACACTGGAGATGACTTTTCCTCAACTTTATGCGCTGTGCCGAGAGTACGTTGGCCATTCATTCAATCAGAAGAGAGATTGTTTTATTTTGTAATTCAATGTGGCGAGTAGAGAAGATACATACGACCAGGAACAGCACGCCCTAGTCCTATTGTTCCTGGGCACGCGCTACGACCAGTTAGCGGCCACCCTGGGCCGTTTCAACGCGATGATGCCAATTCCTGACCTGCAGCGCGCCGAGCGGCGCGCCGGACACCTGGCCCGCCTGGAAACGGAAAAGTGGATCTTACCCACCGCCGGCCCCTTACCTCGCTGGCAAGATCTGCCCCTGGAGCGCTGCACCATTACCCGCGCAGCCCGACAAACCCTGTCCGGGCAGTTGGCCGTTCTGGAAGGCTACGCCGCCGACAGTTCGCCCATGGCCGAGCTGGGCGCCCTGGCGCAACGCAAGCAGGCACTGCAGGCGAGCAAGGACGCCGCCCTGCAGGCGCTGCGCGCGCAACTGGAGAATGGCGCCGAGGACAGCACAATGCAGGCCCGCCTGGTCGGCCCCGGCAATGCCAGCGAGTTACGCCGGCAGTTGCTCAAGGGCAAGGCGCCAGGGCATGAGTGGGTGCTGTGCGCCGGGCTGGCCCTGGTCGGTTCGCTCGCCGGCCTGGCGTTCGTGCGTGAGCTGGTGGGGCTGGATCCATGACGCTCATGCTCGACGGCGAGCAGGTCCACGGAAAGGAACTGCAGATCACCGCAAACTTGCGTATCGAAAGCGCGGATCTGTCCGGGCAGACCAGCAACACGGCTACAGCTCACAAAGGCTTCAAGCCCAAGGGGCTGACCGTCAGCCTGATGATTCCCTACGTTGACCAGACGCATCTGGTGGCCCTGGTGCGGATGGCAGAGAAGACCGCGGGCGGCGGACAACTGCATACCTACCGCGTCGTCAACAAGACCGCCGAGGCCTTTGGCGTTCGCCAGGTCCAGTTCAGCGACAACCTCAGCGTGCGCGAAGACGACCTGCTGCGGGCCTGGCGGATCCAGTTCACCCTGACCGAAAAGCTCTCGAACCCCGAGCGTGTAGAGACACGCCGCCCCGGAAACAAGATCCAGCAGCAGGCCGGCACCGGCGCCACGGTCGCGGATCCCGCCGCCGGCGGCGACGGCAGGCCCACGCAGGAACTGACAGGGTTCGAACGGATCCTGCAGCGCGTGGACCAGGCGCTGGAGGGTACGCCGTGAAGCTGCACCAGGTACTCACCGTCAACAACCAGGCCGTGCCGCTGGTCCAGGGCGAAGTTCGCCTGGATCTGCGCACGCCTGGGCGGGCGTCGTTCACAATCAAGGCACCGGCGCCGGTACGCGGCCTGGTCGCCCTGGACATTGGCTACAACGACCGGCCGCTGCAGCGGCACTTCCTGGGCTACGTCGAGCGCTGCAGCGCGGCGAACGCGACCGAGCAGGTTCTGTTCTGCCGCGAGCTGGCCGCCGTCCTCGCCCAGCCCCTACCGATGGGGCTACGCCATGTGGATCTCCGCGAGGTCCTCGAGGACGTGAGTCGCCAGACCGGGCTGTCGTTCCGCGTCCCCGACGCCGACTACTCCAGGACGAAGGCACCTTACTTCTACTCGCTCGCCGCCGGCTACCAGGCCATGGACAGCCTGGCCCGGGTGTTCCAGATCCCGGATTTCATCTGGCATCAGCAGGGCAACGGCGAGGTCTACGTGGGCAGCTGGGCGCATAGCTACTGGGGCGCACGGGCGCCCATCCAGCTGGAAACCGAACTGTTCGACAGCTACCAGGGCAAACAGTCCGCCGTTGTAGCAGCACTGCCCGGGATCCGCCCCGGGGCGACAATCAACCAGGGCGAGCGCATCACCTCGGTGACGCTCACCGGAACCCAGATGGGCATCAAATGGAAGAAGCTGTAACCCGTATCGTAGAGCGGCAATTCCCCGAACTCTCCGGCGGCTATCACCAGATCGGAAGAGCGGTTTCATTTTGCAGATCCTGCCCCACGGCCAGAGCCTGCCGAAGCTGCCGAAAGAGGATCAGCTGTGGCAGCACAGCGAAGCCGTTCTACAGCGCGTAGACGGCGCGGGGAACTGGACGAGGCAGACGGATGGGCGGATCCGCGATCAGGCCATGGAGCGCGAGATAGAGGCCCTGGAGAACGTCGAACGCTACCAAGGTAGCCGAGTCGAGATCGAGGACCACGCGACCGAGCAGGTGGGCGGCGTCAAGCGGATCGAGGCGCTGGGTGCACTCAAGCTGTTATCCGGCGGATCCGCCAGCCTGGCCGCCGTGGACGATCTACACCAGGCCACCGGGCGCGACCTGAACCTAGTTGCCGGCCAGCGCTACAACGCCACCATCGGCGCCGACATGGACGAACGTATCCAGGGGATGCGCCGGAGCGTGGCGGCCGTCGCCCAGCGCATGCAGGCGCCGAGGACCTGGCTTGGATCTGCTGACGTGAACGTTTTGAAAGTACTGTGTGAATTATTGGACTTGATTGAACTGTTGAGCCTTCAAATAGCCGCACATACTCATGCCCCGGCTTCAGCCCCGAACAATAGTAATGAATTCCATAAAAATGCGGAAAAAGCATCCAAGCTATTAGAAAAGCTAAAACCAATAACCCAGCAATAGCTCTAGAGCCAGAAAATTACTTCACCCCCCTCTTAGAGCATCCAGATCCTTAACAACCTTTTTATAAGCAGAAACAAGAGCTATTTCCACTCCCAAGCTAGAAAGAAGCTCCTCAGCCGAGGGAATAGTTTCTCTTTCCCCATAAAACATATCACAAAGACCATACGAGTAGGTGGAGATATGCAAGGCATTGACAATTGAAGACTGCCATACAAACCCAAAGTCGTTATCCTTTGAACTAACCACATCAGAAACATACTTATTTACCTCAGTAATGCTTCCACGCAGCTCCTTCAAATAGTATCTTTGATTCACGTCATACAAATGTGCAATCTCACGAAAGTAACTCTCAAGCATTACTGCCTCGAGTCTACCAGGAAACAAGTGATCTGCACTCACTTGGTTCCTCGATACCTGCCCGAGCTTTTCGATTGCGGCCAATATTATATTTTTAAATTGCTCTCGCAGATAGTGCACATCTTCATCTATACAAACAAGCTTATTCCCAAACCCCTTACGCTCTTTAAAAGAATCCCTTAAAAAATTCACTACAAAGCCAATAACCACACCTACAGTACCGCTCAACCACGGCACAAATTTATCAACTCCAAACCCGCCCTGAGGCAGCTCACGCAAATAGCTCAAACACTGATTAAAGCTATCTATATCCATACCACCACCTAAAATTATACTTTGAAGGTTCACCACTCAAGAGTCAGAAGGGAACTCTCTAGCTTTATCCAAAAGCGTATTATAGAACCTACCTATGACTTCAGAGCTCTCAACATGAATTTTGGGAACTCGAAGAAACGCACTACTTTTAACACGTCCATACTCTATGGGAATGCCATCCCATTCGGAACAAGAAAAATAATAAAAAACGATAAACCCCTCCACCATAAAGTAATACATAAAAGACCCACCAACCTTCTCATACACAAACCTAGAAAGTATGAGCTTTATTTTTCGATCACTAATATAAGGCTCATTAGTAACCCGAACCAACCCAACATTTACAATATCCGACAAGGAATACCTAGGATAAAAAACACGCTTATCGACTATCGCACGCCGCAAGATCTCATTCACCTCTGGCCCTAAGTTGACAGTGCTAAATGGCAACCTATTTGACACAGAAGCCCGCCATATTATAGAAATCCAGAAAAGATAGGACCCCTCAAAATCAAAATTTAAAAAAGTTATCTTGCCATTACCTTCCACAGAATTGTTTCCACTACAAATATACCCTATCTGCTTTCTCTCATAATTCACATCTAAAAACTTCTCACACTCACTACATAGGAGACGCTCAGTCCAATTAGCATTTTCCAACACAGGTTTAGCGCCTGGCTCACTAGAAAACCTAATAAGCTGAGGAGAGTCTACCTTCAAACGCCTCAGGAAGGCTTTTGGAATCACATGAGATTTAGAAAGACTTCTATCTTTGAGACACAAGTTACAGATCGACATAGCCCCTCAACTTTTAGAAAATAGCTTATAACAAAAAAACCAAACCCAAAATCAACAGAAAAATTAACAAACCACAAGATACTTCTTCAAAAACACGACTTGAACATTCAAAAAAATATTACATCAAAAAACGACACGCCAAAAACGTACTTATCCCCCTCCCGCCGACGGGCTGTGTGTCATGGAAACCGTGAAACTCGACGTGCGATGAAACCATGCCCCCAGGGTGTGCCCCTGCTGGGCCTGGCGAGTCCTGGGGCCGTTTCACTCTGTGAAAGGAATTGTGAAAGAGCGAAGTAGACCGGCCTCGACAGTGTCCACAAATCGTCCACACCCGGTAGGAATATGGCGCATCAATGTCGGTCTATATTCCCGAAAACCCTTGATACATGGGCTTTTTCCAGTAGAGGCTGGGCCTTTTTCTAGACTCATAATCCTTTGGTCCACGGTTCGAGTCCGTGTGGGCCCACCACCTTCAAAGCCGCGCACTGCGCGGCTTTGCGCTTTCTAGGGTAGTGCCCTCATAAACGGCTCCATGGCCAAAAGGTACAAAATCGGTACAGTACTGGTTCGCCAGTCTGCCTTTGGAGTCCTTATCTGATGGCAACAATCGTCCCCCTTCCCGTGGTCCGCAAAACGGACTGGCCGACCAACGAAAAAACCTTCCGCACCAAGCGCGACGCCGAAGACTGGGCACGCCGCACCGAAGACGAGATGGTATGCGGCGTGTACATCCAGCACTGCGGCTCCGAGTGCATGTGACCTGCCCCCATTTTGTAGCCCGAGAGCTACATGTCCCTGCATCAAATTTTATCGATGCCCAAGGGGTACGGCCGACCTCTGTCCACAAGGTTTTTGACGTGCTGAAACAGGCGCTTTAGCTGACTCAGTCACCCTGAACAAGCATGCTCATCAAGCTATCAACCCAGCTTGAGAATTAGACAGTGAGCCGAATAGTTGGCATTATCGGCTCACAAAATGAGCCGAATAGGCTCTCTAATCGGCTCAAGATGAACATCCCTTATGAACGACCCACTCTGGATCTGGCAGCAGCCCGACTGGCCGCAGTTCAATTGGCAAGCCGAAGCGCTTGCACCACTGCTGCGCTCCTGTAGCCAGGCTCAGGGTCGTTTGTTAGGAATGCTCGGTGCCGTGGGGAGTGACACCGAAGTGCAGAGCAGCCTGGATGCCATGCTGCAGAACATCGTCACCTCTTCAGCCATTGAGGGAGAGCAACTGAATGTCGGTTCGGTGCGCTCATCACTGGCACGGCGACTGGGATTGCACGAAGAAGGTCGAACCACCTCTCGCTCCGAAGGCCTGGCGGAACTGCTGCTCGATGCCACCCACGCACATCAAGAGCCGCTAGACGAACAGCGACTGTTCACCTGGCACAGTTGGTTATTCCCCACCGATGACCAACTTCTGGCTCGACCACTACACATCGGCGCACTGCGCGGCGAAGAGCCCATGCAGGTAGTTTCGGGTCGGATAGACCGCCCTACCGTATATTTCGAAGCCCCTCCCCGCGCAGGGTTGGAAGCGCAACTGGCGGACTTTCTCGCCTGGTTCGAGAGCAGCCGCAGCGATGCCAGCCTCGACCCGTTTCTGCGCGCCGGTATCGCACATTTCTGGTTCGTGACCCTGCACCCCTTCGACGACGGCAACGGTCGCCTCACCCGCGCTATCACCGATCTGGCATTGGCTCAGGGCGAGCAGCAAGCCATTCGCTTCTACGCCATGTCTGCGAGCATCCTCGACGACCGCGCCGGCTATTACCGCATCCTAGAAGCCAGTCAGAAAGGCGGGCTGGATATCACCAAGTGGCTGCAGTGGTTTCTCGAAACCTTGCTCAAGAGCCTGGAGCAAGCCCTTGCCCGTATAGACCGCGTGCTGGTCAAGGCGCGCTTCTGGCAGGTACATCGCAGCCAAACGCTATCGGCGGAGCAGATCAAAGTGCTTAACCGCCTGCTCGATGGCGGCGAAAGGGGGTTCGAGGACGGCATCAGTGCGGCGCAATACCAAGCTGTGGCCAAGGTTTCCAAAGCCACCGCGACCCGCCACCTGAGCGACCTGCTGGAAAAGGGCTGCATCGAGCGACTGCCCGGCGGAGGGCGTAGCACCCGTTACCAGATAGCACGCTGAGCGCCTGCACCGGGCTCATCAGCCCTTGATGCGTCATCGCGCCATAGGACAATGGTCGCCTCTCCATTAAGCAGCTCGGCTCAAGGAAGAAAGTGGATTACAGCCCGATAGTCGCCCAGGTCTGGGGCATGCTGACCTGGTTTATCCCGGCAGCCCTGCTGATCGGCCTGCTCAAATCGCCTTGGGCCAAGGGGCAGATCGGTGAACTGCTGGTGCGCCTGTTCGCCCATTGGCAACTGGACAGGCAAACCTACCGCCGCCTGCACAACGTCACCCTGAACACGCCGGACGGCACGACACAGATCGACCACGTATTTCTCTCACCCTACGGCATCTTCGTGCTGGAAACGGCAGGTTTCCAGCACCTGCGGCATCTTCGTGCTGGAACGGCAGGTTTCCAGCACCTGCCGATAGGTCTCTACCGTTGCACCGGCGAGCCGTGCTGCAGGTCACAGGCTTTGGTGTGAATCGCCCCCCACTGCGCGATCAATCGCAGGGTGTCGGCGGCAGCAGCGCAAGTTTCGGCGAAGGCGAACTGGCGCTGGCGGAGCGGAATCCGATGGACGTGGCGCTCTGCTCGCCGCCTGAGCGTGAGAAGGCACTTATCAGGCACTTCCGAAGGCACTACCGGACGATATCGACTCCATCGCCAACGCGGTAACTTCGAAGTACCTAAACCTTCATGAAACTGCAACTTCCAACTCCATCGACAGCTCTGGAAATACATCCTCGGTATTTTCCAAGACCCTAACCAAAGTCTGGATCGTTTCGTCACAGGAAACGCTGGAGCGCCTACTCCAGAGCGCTTCGAACAATCGGTAAAAATAAAATCAAAATAATCAGACGCAGTTCAAAAACAACCAGAACAGATAGTTTTTCCGCCTTTCCCAACATGCTCCTCTCGCCTTGACTCGTTCGATGCAGCGGATCGCCCATACGTATTTCCGGCATTGTCCGAGGCCCATTCCCTGTTCGACGCGATACCCGGCGCCCCCATAACAATATGCCGCCCTCCACGGGCCGATAGCGCCAGTTGTGAGCCTGTCCACCACTGCATTTCCCTCACTGCAAGGAGAGAACATGAGTCGCTCACCCATCCCACGCCACCGAGCGTTGCTGGCCGGTTTCTGCCTGGCGGGCGCGCTGTCCGCCCAAGCGGCCACCCAGGAAGAAATCCTCGATGCGGCACTGGTCAGCGGGGATTCCTCGCAACTGACCGACAGCCACCTGGTCGCCCTGCGCCTGCAGCAGCAGGTCGAGCGCATCCGCCAGACCCGCACGCAGTTGCTCGACGGTCTCTACCAGAACCTAAGCCAAGCGTACGACCCCGGCGCCTCCAGCCAATGGATAGTGCCAGCCAACCCGGACAACACCCTGCCCTTCCTCATCGGCGACAAGGGCCGCGTGCTCGCCAGCCTGAGCCTGGAGGCCGGCGGCCGCGGGCTAGCCTATGGCACCAACGTGCTCACCCAGTTGAGCGGGACCAATGCCGCCCACGCGCCGCTGCTGAAGCGGGCGGTGCAGTGGCTGGTGAACGGCGACCCGGGCGCGGCCACTGCGAAGGACTTCAAGGTCAGCGTGGTCGGGGTGGACAAGACCGCCACCCTCAACGGCCTGAAGAGCGCCGGCCTGCAACCGGCGGACGCCGCCTGCAACGCGCTGACCGACGCCAGTTGCGCCAGCGCCAGCAAATTGCTGGTACTGGGCAACGGCGCCAGCACCGCTAGCCTGAGCGCCACGGTGCGCGCACGGCTACAGGCCGGGCTGCCGATCCTCTTCGTGCACACCAATGGCTGGAACCAGAGCAGCACCGGCCAGCAGATCCTCGCCGGCCTGGGCCTGCAGGAAGGCCCCTACGGCGGCAACTACTGGGACAAGGACAGGGTGCCATCCAGCCGCACCCGGGCGCGTTCGGTCGATCTGGGCGGTGCCTACGGCCAGGATCCGGCGCTGGTGCAACAGATCGTCGACGGTAGCTGGCGCA
The DNA here is from genome assembly GCA_000484575.1 of Olivierus martensii. Taxonomy (NCBI): domain Eukaryota; kingdom Metazoa; phylum Arthropoda; class Arachnida; order Scorpiones; family Buthidae; genus Olivierus; species Olivierus martensii. Next base: position 20,689 of record AYEL01071188.1, read on the forward strand.
CGGACTACGACTGGTCGAAATGCACCTCCTACGTCGGTCGCACCACCTGCGACGACGTGCCGGGACTGAGCGACTTCAGCAAGCGCGTCGATGTATTGAAAGGCGCTCTCGACGCCTACAACCAGAAGGCGCAGAACCTCTTCGCCCTGCCCGGCACCACCTCGCTGCGGCTCTGGCTGCTGTGGGCCGACGCGGTGCGGCAGAACATCCGCTACCCGATGGACAAGGCCGCCGACACGGCGCGCTTCCAGGAAACCTTCGTCGCCGACGCCATCGTCGGCTACGTGCGCGAGGCCGGCGCGGCGCAGAAGGAACTGGGCAGCTACGCCGGCCAGCGCCAACAGTCGATGCCGGTATCGGGCTCGGAGGAAACCCTGACCCTCACCTTGCCGTCGGCCCAGGGCTTCACCGCCATCGGCCGCATGGCGGCGCCGGGCAAGCGCCTGAGCATCCGCATCGAAGACGCTGGCCAGGCCAGCCTGGCGGTCGGCCTGAACACCCAGCGCATCGGCTCGACGCGGCTGTGGAATACCCGCCAGTATGACCGCCCGCGCTTCCTCAAGAGCCCGGACATCAAGCTCCAGGCAAACCAGTCGGTGGCGCTGGTATCGCCCTACGGCGGCCTGTTGCAACTGGTCTACAGCGGCGCCACGCCGGGACAGACGGTAACCGTCAAGGTAACCGGCGCGGCCAGCCAGCCGTTCCTCGACATCCAGCCGGGCGAGGACAGCAGCCAGGCGATTGCCGACTTCATCCAGGCGCTGGACGCCGACAAGGCCGACTGGCTGGAGATCCGCAGCGGCTCGGTGGAGGTCCACGCCAAGGTGGAGAAGGTCCGTGGCTCGATCGACAAGGACTATGGCGGCGACGTCCAGCGCTTCATCCGTGAGTTGAACGAGGTGTTCATCGACGACGCCTACACCCTGGCCGGCTTCGCCATTCCCAACCAGGCGAAGACTCCGGCAATCCAGCAGGAATGCGCGGTGCGCGGCTGGGACTGCGACAGCGAGACCCTGCACAAGCTGCCCGGCACCCAGCACATCAACGTCGACCAGTACGCCCAGTGCGGCGGCGG
>AYEL01071189.1:0-15450 GCA_000484575.1 Olivierus martensii
CTGGAGGCCTGGCTGGAAGCCGGGCCCTGCCTGCCCGAATGACGGAGAAACGCCCATGATTCCTTTCGGCCTCAGCCCCGAACAATTCCGCGAGCGCTACCGCCGCGACCTGCAACGCGCCGCGCCGGGCGTGATCCAGCGCCTGCGCGAGCTGCTCCGGCAACCCCTGGAGGAAGGACTGCGCGACGGCGAGATCCAACTGTTCCTCGGCGAGGACGGACGCGACGCAGCGGAAGCGTGGTTGTACCTGAATGGCGCCAGCAACCGGGTGGACGCCAGCGACCCGCGCCTGTTTCCCGGCAAGGCGCTGGACCTGGCGCTCGGCCTGGGACATGCCCCGGATTTCGACGAAGCCTATTTCGCCGACGGCTTCGGCGGCGTCGACCTGCTCGCCGATACGCTGCAAGCCTGGTTCGCCGAGTGCTGGTGGAAGGCCGGCGGCTGGGCCTGGCCGATCCCGCTGTGGCTGCACGTACACGATGGCTTCGGCGACGGCCGTGGCATCGCCCTCACCGAACGCTGCTGAACAGGGAGACCACGCATGGAACTGATCCGCAACCTGGACGATGCGAACATGGGCGAAGTGTATTGGCGCCTGTACCGGCGCTACATCAGCCTGTTCATCGAGAACGAGGCCGACGACGCCTACGCCTGGCGCTGCGCCCGAGCCCTCGACGAACTGGATGACGCCGTGATCGAGCGGCTTTGTGCCGCCAGCCTGCGCTACCGCGCCGCGCGCCTGGAGCGGCTGGGCGAGTCTGCGGAGGAAGTCGCGCCGGCGCGCGCGGTGCTGGAACGGATCGAGCCGGGCGAGCTGATCGTGCCCGACCCGGAACAGGGCGACGAAGCGGTGATCCACCTGTCGCTGAACTGCGAATGGGACCGCGAACACGGTATGGAATGGATCGTCCGGGGCGGCGAGGTGCTCTATGTCGGCCCCTTCCACGGCGAAGACCCGTGGCGGGACTTCACCGTGAAGGAACCATGGAACTACGCCTGAGCAGGGGCCTCAACGCTTGGCGATGATGTACACCGCGTGGACGATGCCCGGGATGTAGCCGAGCAGGGTGAGCAGGATGTTCAGCCAGAAGGCGCCGCCGAAGCCGACTTGCAGGAACACGCCCAGCGGCGGCAGGAGGATGGCGATGAGGATGCGGATCAGGTCCATGAACGGAACTCCTTGGTCCAGGGTCGATACGGTGTCCGGCGCGTGAGCCGGCGTTTTTTCGCGTCACCCTATGACTGACTCCCGCCATTCGCGGAGGGTTCAACCGCAACGGTACTCGCCGCCTGTCACGCGCAGCGGTACGCTTGAGCCTACGCTCATGCGAGCGGACAACCCGCAAGGAACATCCATGTCCGACCTGCCCCCGCGTCCCGCCTTCTGGCCGTACCTGCCGGGCTATGCCCTGTTGCTGCTTTCGGTGCTGCTCTGCGCCAGCGGCAGCTACCGTTTCGTCACCCCGATGGCGCTCGCCGACGGCGTCGACCTGGTCTACCTCAGCCAGGGCCTGGCGCTGCTACCGCTGGGTACCGGGCTGGTCGGCCTGCTCGCGGGCTTCCTCCTGCATGTCCGCGGGCGCTGGCTCGGCGCGCTGCTGGCGCTGCTGCCGGCGGCGCTGATCTGCGCCTGGAACCTGTACAACTATGCCGCCCACGGCGACGAGGCGTTGTCGCCGAGTTTCGCCCAGTACACCCAGGCGCTGCTCGGCCTGCTGTTGCTCGGTGGCATGCTGAGCCTGGTCGACCTGCTCCACGGCAGGCCCTCGACGCTGCTGCGCAAGGGCCTGCTGGGGCTGGGCTGGCTGGCCCTGGTGGCCTGGCTGGGGTTGCTGTTCTACCTGCAACGCCTGTACGGCCTCACTTTTTGAACTGCTCGTAGGCTTCCAGCGCGCGCAGCGAATAGACATAGGCGGCGCCGGCATTCAGGGAGATGGCGGTAGCCAGGGTCTGGGCGATTTCCGCCTCACTGGCGCCGGCCTTCAGCGCGGCCTCGGTGTGCACGCCGATGCAACCGTCGCAACGGGTGGTAATGGCCACGGCGATGGAGATCAGTTCGCGGGTCTTGGCATCCAGGGCGCCCTCGGCGCTGGCTTCCTCCAGCGCGCCATAGGCGGCGAGCATCTTCGGGTGTTGCTTGCCCAGGGCACCGAAGGCTTTTTTCACGGCGGGGACGAACTCGGTCCAGTTGTTCAGCATGGTGATATTCTCCGTTGCTTTCGCGCCGGGAGTGGCGCGTCGGGTTACCAGTCTCGACCAGTCTGGACCGCGCCGCCTGCCCATGCGTCTCTACTTTCGACCTGATCGGCTCATCCCATGGACCCACTCGACCGGCTCATCCAGCTCGCCAACCTGCAGGGCCGCCTCGACCAGCGCTGCCAGCTACAGGGCAGCTGGGCGCTGGAGCACCCGCAAGCGGTGCCCGGCGAGGCGACCTTCCATATCGTCATGGCCGGCACCTGCTATTGCGAGTTCCTCGACGGCGGTCGCCTCGACCTGCACCCCGGCGACCTGATCCTGTTGCCACGCGGCACCCCGCACCTCCTGCGCAGCGACAGCCCGGCGCAACCCTGCGAACCCACCGTGGAGCACCGCGGCAGCATCCCGCTGTACCAGTTGAACGGCCCCGGCGAGGCCCTCGACATGCTCTGCGGCAGCTACCGCTATCATTGGTTTATCCCATCAGCAACAACGTAAATTCGATGATATAGCAAATTGACTTTGTTTTGATGGCCAGAAATATCCCTCATCAATCTACAATATTCAAAAAATAGAATATTTTAATTTAAGATTACTGTGTTCATTTCTATAGTAATAAATTATGAGTTGAGAAAGCAGACTTTCAAAACTTTGTTTGCTAGTTAAAGATTTTATAAGCATTTAAAATTTTTCTTAAAAAGATTATTTCACCTGTTTATAATGCTGTTTTTTACTAGTTAGTATATTTAATACATACATTGATGGTTAATCTGTAAGTGGATAGTCTGCTCAATGCTAGAAAAATGACGCCCTCTGCAACAACGTAAATTTGATGATATAGCAAATTGACTTTGTTTTGATGGCCAGAAATATCCCACTTATGTTAGAAAATATGATGAGACCCAAATAATTAATAAAAAAAGTACACTACCCCAATATTCACTATTATACCATGTGATCCCACCAAAATTCAATGGCTTCGTTGTCTCTAGCAATAAACCATTAGCAGCAGCTATTCACTTGTATACATCGATGGAATTAGCAAAGAAAAATGTTTTCTTGAATTTATTTAAAAATATGATTATAATGTTGATATCTAAATTTTATTAGCACATACCATCTGAAGAATAGCCAGTAAGTCCGCCAAAGATAACAAGTACATAATTTACATCCAATTCTTGCATTATTTCATAGGCCTTTTCTTCTGTAGAAGCCATTGCTTGTCCGACACGTGAAATATGGGTATTATTCCAGGTATTATTGTCTACTAAAATTGTCCTATTGGCCATGGCTGTTATTTGATATCCATAATCCCACCATGACATAACTTTAGCATCCTGAAATATATCAATCAATTATCTATATATTCCAACATTTTAATATAATTTATTTAATAAATTTTATTGGAAAAATATTATATACTAACTATCATTATCATTATTGCAAAACACTATCTCCACTTATATTTAAGTCCAATAGAAACAACACAAGCTAAAGGGCCTTTATTGTTGCTATATCATTATATTTTACTGAATGATTCTGATATATAATTTTGATAATTTTATCTAAAATCAAATGTTTATGCACTTTAAAATAAAAAGATTTCTATTTATCCTTAAAATTTTTATAATCAGCACTACAAGCATTTTAATAGTTTTATTCTCGTAAAACGTTTTCGGACTATCTTTAGTCCCTCTTCAGTACACACAAAGTTTTATCATCTATGGTACATGGAACAGAAGATATTCTAACATTCACAAAATATCTTCTGTTCCATGTACCATAGACGATAAAACTTTGAGTGTACTGAAGAGGGACTAAAGATAGTCCGAAAACATTTTACGAGAATAAAACTATTAAAATGCTTGTAGTGCTGATTATAAAAATTTTAAGGATATAAGAAAAATAGCAAGTTACGTTTACTTATAATTTAGATTTCTATTTATATACATTTTTTTGTTTTTTTAATTTTCTTATAATAAAAATGCAATATTTTCTTATTTTCAGGGAGTTATGGTATGATTAATGTTAGTATTAGCTCCAGTCATGTGTATACTCTCAGGTATTGGAGTATCATCTATATTAACTACTTATGCTAAACAATTGGATTCTTCACAACACGACAAGAAATCAAAGCAGTTTGAAAGCAATTATTTTATGTGAAATGAGGTAAGCTTTATAAAGTCAAATAGTTGGAATTTGGATTTTTGAACCCATTATAATCACGTAGACAGTTTCAGAGCGATTCATTTTACATATATTAATCTAATTCTTGTGACATCCTCTCTCAACTCATTGACTGCTGATAGTTTCAACTTCCAGTTCCAATAGCAATGCTGACAAACAATAGAAATTAAGCCTAATTAATATGCAAAAAATTAAAATTGTTATCTCTCTACGCTCAAAGAAACGCAGCATTATAATAAAAGTTTCTAATATTGCTACAAAATTTAAAAGTTAAATTTTCATACTTATATGTTATACAACTTATTAAAATCAATTGATGTTAATGGGCTTAATTTTTAATATTTGAAGATCATTTCTAATACAGATGTTTTTGCAAATGCAAAAATGTTTTTAATTATAAAGAAAATTTATATGTATATTAATCAAATCTTAAAACTTTTATATATACATTACCTCAGGAGTATTATGTCTAAGCCAATAATATGCTTCTCGAAAATCATCAAAAATTATACGAGAACCGTCATGACTACGAGCAGATAATACAATAGATGGCGATGAATATGCTTCTGATGTTACCCAAGTGCAATGAAAAGTGTATGCAATGAGATATACAGTCATAATTGTGATAAAAGACCAAGCAACCTAAAATAAAATTTATTTAGATATAAAATTATCATCTAATCAATTAAAAAAGTTAAATTATTAAAAAAAAGTAAACATTTCTTTTAAATATATAATTGCAATAAAACCCAAAAACTGAGATGCTTGGAACATTTTATGTTATGAATTTATAAATTTTTCATATATAGTGATTTATTGACAAAATTAGAAGTGAAAAAATCAAATTGGTTTTGAAAAATTGTTTATTATTTTCATTTTTAAGTAATCCATGCTTTTTTAAAATATTTTTGATGCTTTTAATATCAAATATAAAACTTTTAACTATTAGAGGAGCTAATAATTAGCTTTTGTGAATATTAATATCTGATGGCTAAGCATTCATAATTTGGATCTGCAAGAAAAAGCACATATCTAATTTTGGCTTAGTCTAAGAAGAATGCTTTTATTGAGTTTTTATTAAAACAAAAACTTGTTAAAATATTTGTGAGAACATTTTTTAAAATAAATACAAAATGAATTGTTGAAAGAAAAAGTATATTTTTAACTGTCTAATTAAACATTAATTACTTTATATATATTTCTAATAAGTGATTGTGTACACTATAAAAAATATTTAGAATTTAAAATTTTTTAATAAATTTCAAAATTTTTGAGGACTCAAAATTATATTGATTACAAATACATTTTTTTTTTTAACTGCATGTCTGTAAAGTGCATAACTCAAAATCATATAAATTGAGAGTTAAAAATTATATTGATTACAAATACATTTTTTTTTAACTGCATGTCTGTAAAGTGCATAACTCAAAATCATATAAATTGAGAGTTGACTGTAATTTATTTTATAAATTAAAAGTTATTTATAAGACACTTATTTGAAATTGTTGTTAAACTTTATAAAAAAATTCTTAATTATATATGATATTGCCTATCAAACTATTTGACTTTATAAAGCTTACCTCATTTCTCATAAAATAATTGCTTTCAAACCGCTTTGATTTCTTGTCGTGTTGTGAAGAATCCAATTGTTTAGCATAAGTAGTTAACATAGATGATACTCCAATACCGGAGAGTATACACATGACTGGAGCTAATACTAACATTAATCGTACCATAACTCCCTGAAAATAAGAAAATATTGCATTTTTATTATAAGAAAATTAAAAAAACAAAAAAATGTATATAAATAGAAAAATAAGTAAACATAACTTGCTATTTTTCTTCCTTAAAATTCTTATAATCAGCACTACAAGCAAGTATTTTAATAGTTTTATTCTCGTAAAACGTTTTTTGCTATTTTTCTTATATCCTTAAAATTTTTATAATCAGCACTACAACCAAGTATTTTAATAGTTTTATTCTCGTAAAACGTTTTCAGACTAACTTTAGTCCCTCTTCAGAACACTCAAAGTTTTATCGTCTATGGTACATGGAACAGAAGATATTCTAACATTCATAAAATATCTTCTGTTCCATGTACCATAGACGATAAAACTTTGAGTGTACTGAAGAGGGACTAAAGATCGTCCGAAAACGTTTTACGAGAATAAAACTATTAAAATACTTGTTTGTAGTGCTGATTATAAGAATTTTAAGGATAAATAGAAATCTTTTTATTTAATATAAACAAATTTGGAAAGGAAATTATATAGCTATTTAATAAATTGGAAGAGATTCCAAAATTTATTTAACTCAAGGATAAATACTTTTTCCAAAAATTATGATAATTTATAAATGAAAATAAAAAATTGAACTGATTCAGAAAAAATATACCAATCTGAAATTTTATACCAAAAGGATAGAAAAGAAGTTAAATCTCCGATCTTCATTTTATGGCTTAAAAAAAAATCTTTCTTCACATATTGATTGAAAAAATTTATATTCAAAAGGAGATCATAAAAATGCCATCACTAAATTTGAAGATCATTATTGACAAAAAACAATATATAGAGGTTTTTGGGATTACAGATTACAAATCTGATAGAAATTTTTTTGAATTTAAATGGCAGATCCTATAAGGTGGCCTAAAACTCAATGGATATCTTAATTTAATCCAATTTTATTGTGTTGTCAGCCAGATTGACTATCTGGAAAAACTATGGCTTTCCTTCCAGAAGACCTGGGCTTGAATCTGGATTCCATCCCATAAAAAGTATTCAGTGGTCTGAGTTTGTGCTGTCAATGCCATTATGAACACAGTCTACTATATTTTAATGCATGCAGTCTATGGCAGGGCCTCAATTTGCCCATTTAGTAATCAAAAGATTGAAAAATAGTGTTATTTTTGTTGTTGTTAAGAAAAACAGTACAATGACCAAGCTGTCATAAATATCTATGTCACTTGAACTATGGCTCATCTATCCCTGTCATAGACAGGCTTATATACTAGTTATTAAAAAATCTATAGCATAGCATATAAGAAAAACTAACTAGATGATATAACTAAATATTAATTTTTAGTAGAATGACTATAATGAATATTTTTTGGAATTAAACTATTATTAATAATCTCTTAGTTAATTTTATTATGATATATTATCTGTCTTGGCTCAAGCCAGATAATCAAGAGAGCTCATAGCTACAGAGGTATCCATTCCAAGATCACTAGTGTTTCTATATCTGATAAGATATTGAAATTAATTGCTGTATAAACTTCCTGAAATGGAAATCTGCTAGTTTCCACAATAATTTAACTGGTTAAGGCATTGAAGTCCTATCCCAAAGATCCTGATTGGAGTCCAGGTCACAGAAAATTTTTCAAGAAAATAATCAAAAATTAAAAATTCAATTATTAAACAACAGACGGTGCCATCTGAGCCTAAATTTTATTGTTCATTCAATAGATGATGGCGCCACAGTTTTAAAAAAATAATTATTATTAATTATAATTTAACCAAAATTATTCACTAGGAGTCATTCAGTCAGAAATTAATATTTGAGCTATATACTAACTGAAAGTTCTTTAGTTACCATTAAAGATTATTATTTTTACTGTTTAAAAGGGCTGGATTTTATTATTTTTAGAATTTATACATTAAAGTAATGCATTATATTATTTTCTTTTCAATAATGGAACTTACTTTACAAAATTACATTTTCGTATAAAAATATTTTATTTTATATTTTAAAAATATCAGGAAAAGTAACTTTTCAATGTAAAAAACACATAATCTCAAATAAATTTGATAAGTGAATTTCATAAATTAACACTTTTTATTATTATTTGTTTAATCCAATTCAAATAATAGTTTCAATCTGGTTACCAATTTAAACTCTGTCATTATTTGATAAGTGAATTTCATAAATTAACACTTTTTATTATTATCTGTTTAATCCAATTCAAATAATAGTTTCAATCTGGTTACCAATTTAAACTCTGTCATTATATTTTTCTTACTAATAGACTTTTTTCAGTAATAATAATCAGTATTTTTTAAAAAGCAAAAGTATAATTTTTTTAATCAGATGAAATATTATTACACTCAAACCTGTTTTTATGTGGTCCGTTTTTTAATTAATTTTTATTCGTCATATGCATTTGATGGAATTTTTTTTATATATCACACATTTGAGTGTATTAAAAAAAAGTTTATTAGAGGAAAATATGTCTTTTAATATTCATATAATTAAATTTAATGTAAAAAATTAAGTATAAAGTTAAATACTTACAGCAAAATAAATGCTTGTGACTCCATATAAAATAATAAAAATATTGGCATCAGTTAATTTGGCAAAGCAAAAATAAAGACCAACTGAAAATATAAAACCAAAATAATATATCAATATCATATATTTAGGATTTCAATATCAAAATTTCACAATATAAATATTCATAATACAAACAAACAAGCTGAAACAGTTAATTTGATATCAAATGTAGAATATTAATATTTTCATATTATAGCAATTATTAGATTTCAGAAATTCAAAGATCATGCAACCCAAAATTTAGCACTTTGTTTAAACAATCTGTAGAACAAAATTCTTTCAGATTCTTCAATATTAATTACATAAATTTAAATATTGCTTAATTGAAGCCAATTTTCATTACTGAAAATATTTTCAAAATTATGCCATCTCAGAATTTTGTATAAACATATATATACATAAAAAGAAACAAAAGAATCACTCGATGGTTAGATGTATTCATTACTGTAAGATGAAATATACAGAGTATTCACATGATCACCCATTACAAAATGTTACATATAGCAAACTAGTTTAGATAGAGATATGCACTTAACAATATTTTTCAACTTAAGTAACCCAAGTTTCAATGAAACTACAGTCAAACCTCTTTAAGCCGCCCCTCTATAAACCGCCACCCTCGTATGATGAAAGCCAATAACAAATCTCCTCCTTTACGTTAAAACATGAAATTCCCACTATAAACCACCACCTCACTAATCGCCAACCACCACGCATTTCTGGAGGCAAAACCATTTCATTAGTAGACAAATCAGTTATTTAAACCGCCAAAACAATCGAATGGCAAGGTCAACCAGATATACAGTGTAACCTTATTATCTTGAACTTCTCTATCTCAAAACCCTTGATATGTGGAAAAAATTTTTTCCATGCACCTTCAGTATTAAATCCATGTAATCTTGAAGTATTTCCTTCAAAATCTTTGCTATCTCAAATTAGTTTATAATTTTTGCGCTAGAGAAATAAAAAATACTTGTAAATTTTCCCTCACTTTCGGAGTCTAAACAAAGGATTATTCAGTATTAAATCCATGTAATCTTGAAGTAGTTCCTTCAAAATCTTTGCTATCTCAAATTAGTTTATAATTTTTGTGCTAGAGAAATAAAAAATACTTGTAAATTTTCCCTCACTTTCGGAGTCTAAACAAAGGATTTGAATTCAACAAAAGAACGTGAATCTGCTACCGATAATCAGAACAGGATCTTTTTTGTGCATGCTCGAAATGTTGAACATGGCTGTACAGTAGTTTCGTTTTCTAAATTTCACTTCTAATTGTTGATAGGTTTTTGTCAATATGATCATATTTATTCAGTGATATTTTCAACGGTTGGTTTATAAGATGCAGGAGTATTTAGATACTAATTTCATAGAAAAAAAGAGTGTCTTATACAGTATTGAAAACTTCATGTGTATTATTGACATAAAAATCTTTATTTAAAACTGAACCTTGATATTTCAAAAACTCTTTATATTGAACTGTTTTTTTGTTCCTGTGAGATTTGAGATATTGAGGTTCTACTGTATATAAAATAATACCTTTATATATCATAAGAGGTATATTATTATTTGAACACTTTTTAAAGTTACAGAAATTAACCTATATATACAAATTTGACTTGCAAAAATTTACTTTTATACAGATTTTGAAATATAAAATATTTGAAGATCATAGACTTTACAATATAAGCATCAGGATCTGTCGGCTAGAGTCCGATGTAATGGTATTATTGTCTATCTAAATTAATATAACTGTCTGAAGAATCAATCTGCTCGTTGGCCTTGGTGGTCTAGCAGTATGACGATGATGTTGGGACGTTAGCCCAAAGGTCCCCAGTTCGATCCCGGGCCGAGGTGGATTTTTTCTTCAGATAATTTAGTTGTTAGCCCAAAGGTCCCCGGTTCGATCCCGGGCCGAGGCAGATTTTTTCTTCAGATAAATTAATTAAAAATTCGAGTTCAATTTATTAATTAATAGATGGCGCCACTCATAGATTTAGTAAAATTAAATATTATTATAATATTGGCGCCACTCATAGATTTAGTAAAATTAATTATTATTATAATTATGAACGCTAACTTTAGTTCAAATTATTTCCAATCATTAAATTATTCCGTTGTAATTCAAGGGCTAGATTTTGGCTAGTATATTTGTTTTATTTGAAGATCATCTTTATAATTTTTATTTTACAGTGCAATAGTGCAACTTTACATTATGATATCATAATGAGAGTTAATGATACTACTGAAGTAAAATTAAACAATGCATTACGTCAGGTCACATACATATACCAAGAATCAAAACAATCATATTGTTTAAAAACAGCAACTTTGTGCATGTTAACAAGTTTTTATTCATTGAAGATAAACAAGAAAATAAATTCTTTAAGTATTGATATTATGATGATGATTTCAAAACTTATTAACAAACTGTAGAAATATTTTAAATCCTTTATATTTTCTTACTGCTCTATTAGGTTAATATACTTAATAAACCAAAATGACAGCACCATTGAGCAGACCAAAACATAATCATAACAGCATAATGAGAAAAAAACTTTAATGAGAAACGTTTTCGGCGTGATAACGCCCTCATAAGCTCATACATATTTTTAAAAGAACTGTTATAAATGTATGAGCTGATGATGGCGTTATCACGCTGAAAACGTTTCTCATTAAAGTTTTTTTCTAATTATGCTGTTATGATTATGTTTTGGTCTGCTCAATGGTGCTGTCATTTTAGTTTATTAAGTATATTTTAATCTATTCAAAGCTATTATTATTATAAAGTTATTCTAATTGAGATTTTTATAAAATTTCATATGCAATTTTTAATAAAATGTCTAATTTACTTCTTAATAAGAATTTTAATTAAGAATTTATTTAAATTTAATTGAAAAAAAAAATTTATTTAACTTTATTATTGCAAAATATTTCTTAGCATATATGAATTTATTTTAAAATAATTCTTCTATATTTGCATTATTTAACATTATTGCTGCAAAATATTTCTTAGCATATATGAATTTATTTTAAAATAATTCTTCTATATTTGCATTCAAATAAAAAAATTTTTACTCACCTGGAAACATAAACACTAAAAGCTGCAAATCAAAATAAAATGATGACCACGATGTTGGTTGATGTTCTGATACAGAAGCAATGATTGGAATGTTATTTTTTGCATATGATGGATCCAAGAGAGAATAAAATCTACCAGTCCAAGGAGATATTTCTCAATTGTTATGGACAACAGATAACAGAAAAAATATATATTAAGCAATAAAAATTTATAATGATTTTTATTGACTTTTATAAGAGATTTATGGATTTATAATTTTACCAATAAAAGTATTACAATTAAAAAAATAAATAAAACATGATTATATTTTTATAAATCTAACTTAAAATGCTCTAAAACACAAATTTTACCAATAAAAGTATTACAATTGAAAAAATAAATAAAACATGATTATATTTTTATAAATCTAACTTAAAATGCTCTAAAACACACCTAATTCTTGATTTACATGCTCTTAATTTACATTTTCTTGAAGATGTACATTTGAAGAAAATATCTTCTCTCTCAAAGATTTGCAAAAATTTTCAGGGATATCTAATTTGAAAAGAAATCAAAATTAGATATCTGTTTAATGTTGGGCAATGTGCATCGCTTCCTAGATGTCTAGTCAAATGATGAATTTTTGAACATATCGATAAATTAGAACAGTCTGTAGAACGTGGACTACAAATGTTCTAATTTATCTGGAAAAAAGTATCTCAATGTTTTAATAAAATGTAGTGGTGTTACATTTTATCTTCAAGACACCATTTTATAATACAGCACCTAAATACTGATAGAATATCAAATCATGTCATCTATTGATGATAGTAATAGAAAATTTATAATTTAACCAAATTAATTTACTTTATAATCATTATGCATTTGAAAGAGAAATATATACAAAAGAAGCTGTTTTACCTATTGATTAATGAAACTGACTGTAGAGTTTGGAAAATAAACAATAATCAAAATGAATTTTAAATATGTTGTATATATTTTTTAAATATATTTTAGAAGAATAAAATTTTAAAAAAATATTGATTAAAACTGACTATTGTTTATTTTCCAAACTCTACAATTAAAATGAATTTTAAGTATGTTGTATATATTTTTTAAATATATTTTAGAAGAATAAAATTTTAAAAAAATATTGTTTTTTTTCATAGAATAGCATTATAATTTCATAGATTAAACTTTGAGAAATACTCTCAAATTTTCTTTCATTCTCTTAACATGAAAAAAATTTGCAAATCCCAATCATTTCATGTTAACTGGTTTCCATTATATGATAAAATAATTCATATTTTACACTTCCTCAATTTATGTAGTCATTTCCAGGAACTTACAAGAATTAGGTGTATATATAAAGTTAAACAAATTTTTGCTATATAAATCATCAATACTAAGTTATAAATAACAATTAAATGTAAAATTTCAAGGATACTTCCTGTAATAGTTAAAACTGCTCCAACAACAAGAGAAATTCCACCAATTATTATAACAACTGTCTTAAAAAGTATTTCGAAATGTTCTTTTGGTAGACGTGCTCTAATATAATCCACAAAAGCATGCAATTGGCATAATCCAAAAACACCTAATGCCTTAAAAAAGTAAATAAATATAATTTAAAAATGTTTAAAAATTATTCATATTAATGACAAAACTTAAGTAGCAAACATTACTGATGAAATATTTTATGACTGAATACACAGGTGCTGATGTAATCAATAAATTCTGTGATTGGCAATGCAATTGCCAATCAAAATATCAAAATTATCCTTTTTGTATCTAGTTTCTGTAGTTTTGTGTTTGTTAATTTTATTATAATGATAAATAGGTGCTGATGTAATCAATAAACTCTGTGATTGGCAATGCAATTGCCAATCAAAATATCAAAATTATTCTTTTTGTATCTAGTTTCTGTAGTTTTGTGTTTGTTAATTTTATTATAATGATAAATAGTATTATAATAAAGATTGATATTGGGTAATTAATAAAATTTGGGATTCCAATAATTTCAATAATGAGTTCCAATCTTGGGGCTCGAATCAAACCCAATTTACATATTACTCCGGAGAATCCAAGTCCTTCAGCTTTTCAGATAGCTCCTGGCCCCATCTCTCTATATATTAATTTATGTTTTATATATTTATTCTAAGTATTATTTTGTAGATAATTTTCATTTTGATATATATAACACCTTCAGCTTTTCAGATAGCTCCTGGCCCTGTCTCTCTATATATTAATTTATGTTTTATATATTTATTCTAAGTATTATTTTGTAGATAATTTTCATTTTGATATATAAAATAAAAACATGGATTATAATAAGAAGCACCAAATTAGCAAAGCACCATAAAGCAAAGTATGCCTGTATCTTCAGTTTCAGATTACTAAATAAACAGAATATTTAAAAATAAAATCACATATCAAGATATTTTTTAAAAATTGTTTTGTTAAAAATAAATAAATTAAAATTATGAGAAAAAAGTATGTTACAAGATTTTAAGAAAAATCTCATAACCTTAAAAACTTTTGAAATTTATAAAAAAATCTTTTAATAACATTTTAAAGTTAAAATAACTGATATTACATTAAAAAAAGAAACATTCAAATTTCTTGCAATAAATCTAACAATTAAAAGATTTTAAAAAAATTTAATGTGTGTTAAAACAGTGATTTAAAAATATACTTATATGAAAAAATTTCATATACTTACAGCCATGTGTTCACTTGATTGAACAGGTTGAAAACCAACAAATGATATTTGCATAGAAAGCAAAGTTCCCAAACAATAAACCTAATTATAATATTTCAATTTAATACAAAAAACTTATTTTGCAAATTAAATTTCATTACTAGATATGCTATTTAAATAAAATCTTTTTAATCAAAGTTTAAAATTTTACTCACAGTACTATATGCCACATAAATGCGATGAGAGAAACGACCAGTTATCATTAAAGCCAATACATGAAGAGGAATTAAATTTATTAAAAACACATAACCACCCCAGGATGAAACCTAAAAAATGTTTGGTGATTACTTACATTATCAAATTTATATAATAGAATAAATGAGTAAACAGCTTTTTATAACAAATAATGCTATTTCATTATTTAATAATAAATCTTTGAATGCAAACTTAATGTAATAATTTAATTTTACATCATCTGTTTAGAAAAATATTGAAATACCATATTTACTTATTATAAGGCGAGACCAAATGTAAATAAATCTGATTTTCAATGACTTACCATATAGAAATATGCTAATGCACACATAGTAGCCCAATACATGGCACCAGTTTTAACAGCTTTAATCCACATATAGTAAGTTAACAACATACAAAATATGGCTATTCCTTCATTATCATAGGAACCAGCGACAGATCGAGAAATATAACCTGGTACAATTGATATCATTGCAGCAGCTACTAATCCAGATCCAGCATCCTTTTAAATAAACATTTAAAAATAATATTAAATGCAAAGAATTCATGAAATTATTAATATGATTTATAAAAAAAAAAGATTTATTTTGTAACAGATATTTAATTTTTAATAACATTTATATTTGCAAGATATAGTACAAGTAGTCCTTGACTTATGGTAGGGTTACATTAACCCTCCATCATAAGTCAAAAATGATCTATAATAGTAATAATTTTAATA
>AYEL01071192.1:0-68181 GCA_000484575.1 Olivierus martensii
GTACCAGAAATTCTGGATGCCATCTACACCAGGGGCTTTCCAGTTGCGGGTGCATCTTATTGTGTTTGTGAGTTCTTCTGTGGGAATGGCAGTATATATTATTATAATTATTATTATTAGTACATGTTGTAAAATATTTTGTATTTCCACTCAATTTTTATCACATTATAGTCATAATAATTTAGTTTAAATCATACTTTTGAGACTGGCAAGTTATACATAATAGTTGTTATTTCAGAAATTATCAGTGATTGGGAATTTCATTTAGAAAGTGAATAAAGGTTATAATGGGCTGAGCCTGAATCTCTTATGAAAAATTTAAATATAAGGACCAGCAATTGAACCAGTACTCAGATGGCCAGCAGACACTAACATACTGTCATTCTGCAACTTTATCACAAAGTTTTAGATCAATGCAGCAACTTCTGATGGTTGCATTAGTATCCATATAAAAATTTTTCTTGAAAACTGATACTCTAGCAGATTCTAATAATATGTGAATTTCATATCTGATTTGATGTCTATCATCTTTAACAAGCATGGTTCTTTATAAGGTCCAAAAATGTATACAAATTTTATTTTGTTCATAAAATATTTACATAAAATATTGCCCAAAATGCATAAATATATTTTTTCTCTTAGTACATCAATAATATTGACCTGACATTAATCATTTTCAATAAATCTAAAATTAATAATTCTGAATTTTTCAAGAGTCATTAATTTAAATAATAAAAAAGTTACATGATCATTTCATCAATCTTTTTTTTTAAGAGAATCATATGACCAAGTTGGAATAATGGAGGAATAAAATTTGGTTTTTGATATTCTTCTCCAGTACAAGCAGCATCAGTAACTCTTATTCAAATAGTAAACTTGCAAGGATTATTTTGATCAAAATTAAGACCAAGAATATTAAATCTGGAAATCAACTGATAACTTTTTCAACACTATCATAAGTGATAAAAATACATCAATGACAATGATATTAAAATTTAATTTCTTTTTTAACCTTTCTATTTTGCACTTTTTTTTGCATCTTAGCATTAATTTATGGCTGCATTATTGCCATAATATATTTTTAATATAAAATATACACAAATATTTTTATTATATATATAATAAAAAAATATTAATTTCTAACCTCTGGGGCTTTATTACAGTAACAGGTATTTCAAAAACAGGTCCTTTTTCTGTACACAAAGCATCAAATGCTCTGATCTATTAAAAATATATATAATTAGTTATTAAGTAAGTAATATAATCAAATTTTTTCATTAAATTTTTATATATTTTTATGGCAAGAAAAAAAGATTTGAATTTTAAATTTCAGTATGAATTGTATCTATAAATAAGAGTGTTATTTTTTTTATAAAATAATAAAAAATATGCAATTTCCATAAAAGTGATAATGATCTAAATTTTGATATCTAATATTTTCTTTATTGATTTACAAATCTTTCCAATTTCATGTTGACTTTAGTGATGATTTTATTTACAAATAACAAAATATATTATGTATATTCATCATCTTATTCTAGATCAGCCATTCTCAACCTGCGGCCCGCCAAGCTATTACATGCAGCCCAGAAAACACAATCATGAATTTAATGAAAGCGCGGAATTCGTCTCCCACATGCAAAAAAAATTAAAATTCTGATATAAAAAAAAATTTTTTTTAATCTGGAAAAATTAGAATTTTCTTAATTTGCTAGGTCCTTCCTGATGCAATCATAAAATTTTACAGCTCATAGGTCAGTTTGGAAAACATTGACCTATGGCATTCATGAATTGAGAAGTCAAGAAGTTTTTGTTGGCGATTTTTAGAAGTCAGATTTTTTTTACATGACACCAACCGGTTGCCGACTGCTAATATAGCATGTTGTGGTCTGCTTAATGTAGCAACCAAATGTATGCAGCCCAGGGAAAGAAACGATGAAAACCACTGTTCTAAATCAAACAATTATTTCTTGGTTATTTCTAGGGAGCATCCATAAACTATGTAATGCTGTTAGGGAGAAGGGAGTAATAGATTTGTGAAGATAATTTTGCCAAAAATTGATTGTAAAACACAAATTTTATGCAAGTTAAATTTGTTACATAAATTATTTCATAAATATGATAAATTAAAAAAATTTTATATCATATTTATATCATGTTTACAAGGCAGGAAATATAATAAAATTATCATAATATATAATTTTATTATATTATGATAATTTGGATTGTAAATCATTACAGTATGTGTATTTTACATCATATTATAATAGTTATTACCACATACAATAGCATTATCATTAAAAGTTAACTATCAATAATAGTGTGTTCAATAATGTTATTAGTTTTAATATTGAAGTGCTGTAAAAATCATTGCAATATTATCATGTAAAACTGCAATATTGCACTGTACAATAAATTACAAAGATGACTTTTTCAAATATTTTGTATGTCAAATTTTTTAATATAAAATTTGCATAAGCTGGAAAGCTCTTGTATTTTGAACAAAGCTTAGCATGAATTAATTTAAATATAAAAAAGTTTCCAATTAAATAATGTAATTAAAATGATATGTTTTAAAATATAGTGAAAATTATTAAAAATTAATTTAATTAATTGTTTTAATAACATACTGAAGTATAATGAGCTCCACTAGAGAGTCCAACAGGATCTACTTCAACTGCAAATGTTCGACTTGTATAATTCAGATTTAAGTGAGAAGAACAATGTATCCATGGAGAATCACAAATAAGTTTCAAATTCAATTGAAAATTTATTTTCTTCTGTGGATCTGAAAATAATAAAAATCAACCAGATAAATATATTATTTGTTTAAATTATAATTAAAAGAAAATTTTTATTTAATAATTTTAACATTTATGAATTAATTTTATATTTTAATATAATTTTATATTTTATGAATTTGAATCAATGATTATGATCTAAATTCCCTAAGAGTGAACTATGTTCACTTTATGATAAGCAGATTAAGGAATATAATCGATATATATATGTAATTAATTAATTCATTTCATAGAGAACTAGTAGAGTACTTAAATAAACAAGGAAAAAATATTTATATTTGTTGTGTTCTATTGGTTTTATTTAATCTTCTGAATATAGTAGATAATATAGTGATAATATAGTGATTTAGTACAGTAGATTTTACTAAATTTAGAAAAATAATGATTAATACTACTTTTTGAAAAATTCTCATTTAATCAGTTTTGAAAAGTTATATGAACTGCCTATAACACTATTTTAACAACTAATATAAAGCACAATTGGCAGTAGTGACTTCCAAACTATTTTATTTCACAAACGAAGTACTTTCGGTCTATTCACTAGACGATCTTCAGCATTATATTAACTTACAAAGAACATAAAAAGAATACAATATTTGTTCTTGTAATTCAAATTTAAAAGTTATTTCCATATGTCGAATCCTTATCGTTTATAGATTATTTACATATAAAGTTTCCTAAACATATTTATATTATATTAAGATACACATTTTATTAATAATAATCTAATAAAAATTAAAGATATCTGTGTTTTGTGTACTTATTTGGCTTTTTGTTTGCTTTTATGTAAAAATATTAGTTCATACCATATTCTATGTGAATTTTACCAATTGATTGAATATAGATATATTAATAAATGGCATTTAGGAAATGTTAAAACTGAAGTACAATTGTATAACAAAATTTTTGATATGAATATTAAGTTTTTGTGTTTTGTATAACATTTTTGTAAATTATTTGTTGATGATTTCTAAATCTGAATATGTAACTAGCATACATTAGAAAGCGTGGAATGGACTAAATACATTAATAAAGTTTATTGAATATAGAATATTGAATTTAAGACAATGTAAACTGAAACAGATTTTCCCGTAAATGTATTTATTAAAATGGCTTGATTCCAAAAAATAAATTTTGATCAAGAAAATGGATATTTATTCTGTATTTATGAAAACTTCATAATATATACAAAAATGTGACAAACCAAAAAATAATTTGAAAAGGAAGTACTTCCTCTTAATCCAAGTAACTTGGCTACAGTTTATCTACAATATCCAATAATATAAATTGCAAGGCACAAGTCTTTGATAATGGCTTGGGGAAATCAAACATTGTACTTGTTTAATGCAAAAATCTCATCATCTCTCAGAATTTCCTAATTAGCAAGCAAGATCCTTTATTTATTATCTAGGTCAGGGGGTTCCTTAACTGAGGGTATGGGAACCAAATGCTAGGGATATGGGACTATCTCTGGATATTGGTATTTATTTTATTTAATGTATTAATTTATATTTGGGTAGCATGTGAATGGAACACGATGAAACATGAATGAAGGGGTATGGGATCATATTGAACAATCCAATGGGGGGGTCTGGAGTCATCAAAAGGTTAAAGAACCCCCTGGTCTAGTTATTGCTGCTCACTGATCATTGGAATTAATACCCTCTATCTAGAACAGGAGTTCCCAACGGGGTCGATGAAATTTTAAAGGGGGTCAATGATTATCAAGGAGTCTATTGGGGGTCGATAGCCGAATATGCACTGGTGATTGATCGGCATAATCAAAATCCCATTGATTACAAAAAATTTATTAATAAAATTGATAATTAATTGTTTATTGATATAAAGCTATATCATGTAAAAGGAAGAAATCATATGAAATAAATATAAGGGAAAAAACACTAAAATTATTTAATATATTTTAAAAACCAATAATATTTTTAAAAAATATATTAATTTTTAATTTGCAATTGTCCGTTATTGAAAAGGATTGCATTTCCTCAGAAGTTATATTGTTATATTCAAGCCACTTGCAAAATTTAAAAGATTTTAATGTTCGCTTCCAAGATATTGAAAATTTCAATGTGCCAGCATGGATCATAGAACCGCTGAAATGTGATATATCTGATTTTGATATTATGATACAAGAAGAGTTGATTGCATTGAAGGAGGATATTCAAGCACAAGTCTTATTTGAAACACAGGTATGCTAAGTTTTGGAATTTAAAAGTCATCCGAGAGAAATATTCCCAAATAAAATTTGTTACTGAACCAGCATTATAGACTTTCCCTTCTTACCTAGTGGAAACAGGCTTTAGTCAAGTCTATAATTTATTACAGAAAACAAACAGATTGAATATTTTTAAATGAGGTAATTTAAGAATTAAGTTAAGCAATTTTATACCAAATATTAAAACAATTGCATTAATTCATCAAGCACAGCCATCACATTAATTAATATTGAACTTTTGTGCAATTAGAATCTGTGCATCCCTCACATTAATTAATATCGAACTTTTGTGCAATTAGAATCTGTGATTTTGTTTCTGAAAACTTGTTTTGATAATAGTACAGAAAATAATAAAACATAAATCTAATAAACCCATTTCTTTCACTTTTTTTGTTCATATTCTTAGTCTAAATTGTTACCTTAAGTTATTTATATATGCAATTATTTGTATTATGATTATGTTGTATGCTGTATATTATAGAGAAAAATGTTAAGGAGTCGATGAAGAAAACCACTCTTTTAAAAGGGGTTGATGGAAAAAAAAAGTTTGGGAATCCCTGCTCTAGAATCTTGATTCCAGTTTCAATGAATCTATACCCCTCAATCAATTTTGAACCATCATTTCTTAAGTTCAGCTTCCTTGGCTTCTTCAAAAATGATCTGTTTTTACATTTTGAACAAGACTGTCAACAAAAGTCCAAAATCAAAGAAATTCTGCTACTAAGGAATCTTCAACATTGACTTCAAAATCAATTTTGCTGACATTATTGTAGCAAATCTGATTTTGAATATTAAAATTATAGTTTGGACTTTATTAGTTAGACAATGAGAATAATATTTGAAGTAGCTTGCAATCTCTGAACCTTAATTATACAATTAAAAGCCCATATGGACTTAAATGTATAATTAAGATTTAATATAATTGATACTGATTTTGCAAATTATATTGTATTCCCCTAATTGCCTTTTTTTTCATAATTTTTATTAATGAATGTTAATTATACAGTTTATTTTTGTATTTACTTTTTTAACATTTTCTATTATATAACTTCTATTTAGCCAATTGTCTTTTATTATAGTTTGAATTTTTGTTTATACTAAAATTCCCTTTGAGCAGCTTCCTACCATTGTAATGCTTATTTTAACTTTACCATTAGGCATCCTTAGTCAAAAGTAGACTGAAAGCATTTCCATTTTGATAAATTTTACTTGTGTGAGTACTGTATCTCTTCTTAACATTTGTATAGTATCTCTGATGATATTGGCACCTCTTTTTTATTCCTCCATGTTAACAACACTTTCCTTATTTGGCTTTGAAATTTTTGCTCATTATACATTTCTTATAAAAGTGGAGTAAAGGTGCATAAATTGAATTTTCAGTTCAAATTATGCTTGGTCTATATAGAGGCCTAATAAATCAGCATTTACCTGTACTAAGTTCATAAACTGTATAATCAATAAAAAACAATAGTGAAAATGTAAGGAGAGAGAGAAAATATTTTAATAGTCAGAAATGTGAAGTGCAGGTAAAATTCCATTATAACAAAATCATTGGGACTGTTGCCTCATTTTGTTATAACTGATATTTCACTATAACAAAATTTCACATTTTTTACCATTTTACTAAATTTACTGTTATGAATATTGTCCTGAGAATTTAATTAATAAAAGAGCATAAAGAAGAGATTTAAGACAGTGACATACTGCATGCAGGGCAAAGTGTAGCAGAACAAAGCAAACATGAAAGAATTTTTGCTGCAGCCTGTCTACACTATACTGTAATAGTTATCACATTAATTTCTCATGTTTTCTTTTAATAATTATCTTTCATTTATAAGTTTTTGACTTAACTTATAATAGATTATCTCTGCAGTTTTAAAATAAATTAGAAATAAAAATTAAACAAAAACAACTTACTTAAGTTGTGATTTGTTTGGTGAAGAAAGAACACAAACTTCAAATCAATATAAAATAACTCTGCTTTATTTAATTTGTTTTTAAACAAAGTTGGTAATTGTTGTTTGCACGTTTTTCACTGCTGAATTTAGTACAAAATTTAGTATACCATTCAGCTGCTTGTAAATGTCATCACTAACATTAGTACAAGCTGACAAAAAATTTTGCAATTTTTGTACTCTAGCTAATGCTTCAGAGAAAGTAACTTTTGGTTCTGGAAGTTGGTTTTGACTTTCTTCATCTGTAGATTCTTTCTCCTCACTTGCATTCACATCTTGTGTCTGTGCAACACTTTGAACAATTTCAATATCTGTGAATTCATGTGAAATCAGTAGATCCTAGTCTAAGGCAACAAAGTCATGAAAGATTGCATTTACAGGAACATTGATAAAGGCAGTACAGATATCCCTTGCTATACGCGATCTCACTTTACGCATTTTTGCTATAACATGATATTAAAAAGTAAATTAACTTTTCAAAAAAAATTTTGTTTATAATTGGATGAACTGCTCATTGGATGATGATGAACTGCTCGAGTACCACTCATTAGAGCTCAACTAATGAAGAACTTCTGGAAATGGAAAACAATATGAATGGTGAAAGTCAGCAACCCTTTGAAAAAAAAAAATTTTGTTTATAATTGGATGAACTGCTCATTGGATGATCATATGGATGAACTGCTCGAGTACCACTCATTAGAGCTCAATTAATGAAGAACTTCTGGAAATGGAAAACAATATGAATGGTGAAAGTCAGCAACCCTTTGTTTTATAATATTAAATATTATAATTGTAAGGATGAATGATATGTTTGTCAGTATTATTCTATAAGTAGAAAAATAGAAATTGTGTAAAAGCTTTATGTGAATGAAGCTATTACAATGCATCCTATAATGTAAGTTGCTTATTAGGAGACTTTCAACCTTGATGAAATTTGAGATGGTGTACTGAAAGTGACAATTAAGCTTAACAATATTGTTGAATTGTCAATTCACTGAGTAAGTATTTTCTTTTAGCATGAGTGGAGGTTTAGCAGTTTAATTAATCTAACACTTCTTTTGATAAATTTATTAATTAATAATCCAAATATTGTTATTTGTTGGATTTTGGTTGATAATTAAACTGGTTATTTTACTAAGTTGTTTGAATTTTATTATTATTGCAATAAAGGTTGTTAATATTTTGTTTTTTTTTTGTGGATTTAATAATTAATTTTTATTATTTAATTTACTTGTTTTTGGTATTTATTCCATTTATAGTTTAAGTGTACTATTTTTGTTGTTTTGATTCTAATACATGTTCATGATTTCCGTTAACAACCACGAAGTTCCAATTTTTGTTATAATGTTAAAATAGCTATTATTTTGGAAATTAGTTTTTTGATAGAAATCTTGGCCATGAAGACTCTGGAATTATTGCAGAGTTATAGTATGTTAGATATTGACAGCTATTGAAAGTTGTGACTTTGTATGTTATTGTAATACTTATAATTTTATTTAAATTATGCCATATACTATATTCAAATTATTCTAATAATTTATATCCAAAAGAAGAGAAATTATTGCCCAAAAATCCTTTCATTCTTTAGAGTTATTAACTTGGTGCTGTAAAGAGCATGCTATATTATTTGGACATTTTTAGCTATTTTAGTTTAAATGTCAGTATTTTTATCTTTATTGCAGGAGATATTAATGTCAATGAAGAAAATTAATCCTTAATCTGCATAACTTCATTCTTGATCCATTTAAATTAATTATTATTGAATACTTATGAAAATTTTTTTAAATTTAAATATAATCACCAGTATTTTGATCATTAAGAAATACAGGTTCTACTGTGACATTAATAATTGAAGGACGATGCACTTGATGACTTTCTCTTAAATAGATACCCTGCATGCCAGATCCACATGATATGTTGAAATGGACATCTGTTTCTAAACAATTAAAATGCTTATCTAGATGTTCAAAAGCTTTCTCAACCTTAAATAAGAGTTTATTAAAATAAATACTTTAATAAAATAATAATTTTTGAATAATTATTGTATTTT
Organism: Olivierus martensii; assembly: GCA_000484575.1. NCBI lineage: Eukaryota > Metazoa > Arthropoda > Arachnida > Scorpiones > Buthidae > Olivierus > Olivierus martensii. Next base: position 9,037 of record AYEL01071192.1, read on the forward strand.
ATTAATTCACTAACATGTAAGTTGATCATCAAAAATTTCATCATTAATGTTGGATTTTTCATGCAAAAATTTAAAATTTTCAAAACATAATATTCATAACAGTAAGCAAAAATATTAATAAAATAATTATATTTCAAATAAAAATATTTAAAATAATATCAAGATAAATTTTTCTGAATCCACATATTATACAAAAACAATATGGTTAAACAATTCAATCATTAAAATTTGATCTTTTGTTCATAGGTATAAAGTTTTCATTTTTTTTATTCTTCTGAAGAAATCCGAGCTCTATCTCACCCATGCTAAATTCAAATTCACTTTATGCGATTATTTCATAGAACCAATTAATCATGTAAAGTGAGGGACACCTATAATTGAATTCTACAAATGATCAATGTCCTCCGCATCTTCATAGTCGTCTTGATTATGCATAGAAAGCAGAGATTGCATTATCCCTGTTTTATTCCAGCACTTTACAATGGTTGACTCCTTAACTTCCCACCATGCTGCAGCTGACATTTTGATTGCTTCTCTTATATTGATATTTTTTCCAGTGAGACCTGTATTACAAGAGATACAGATATGCTAAGAAAAATTTTAGCTAATAATTCTTTTGGTGATGCACTTTAAAAGTTTGATTAATTCTTAGATCAAGAGGCAGAAGGATTGCAGTACAGTTGGAAGGTAGATACTCCACTCAAATGTTCTCAAATTGTGGAAGGAGACTGTGGGTTGAACAAGTTTCTATCAATTACAAAACCTTGCATTTTTGTTTGTTCATTTTCCTGTCAGTCACTAAAAATAGCCTGAGTCATCCAAGCACATTTGTTGGCTTTGTATTGACACAGCAAGAAGAAACATTTTTCAAACAATGTGGTTTTGCATATTTACCAATGATTAATGGCCATAATTTCTCAGTTCCCACTGCATTGCAGCATAAAAGTATGGCTAACTGTTGTAATATTTTTTCCCACCATGACAAGGGTTGCCTTTGACAAAAAGTGTCTGATGCAGTAGCCATGATAAAAAACTCTGGTTTCATCAGCATTAAAAGATGTCATTTCAGCTGTATGAGGAAATGAGTGTCTTGATTTCACCAGCTCGCTTTTTCAACCGGAGCATCGGCTTCTCCACAAATAGCTTTTGCAACGATACCATAATGATAAAGAAATCTATTTAGAATAGAATTCATTAAATAGAATAGAAATCTATTTAACCATCCCTCTTGCCTGAAAGTCATAGTGGTCAAGGAATTTAGCCATGTCCTTTGTTTTCTCTTGAATAAGGGTGCCACTGACAGGAACATTCCTAGACTGTGTTTTCAAACCAAATAAATACTGGTTTATCCACATCTTCATAAACAGCACTATGCACTCTCTTTCACAGAGGATCCATTTTCGGATTCCTTGCACTTATCTATTTTACTGTAATCTTTCAAAGTTGTTGATAAAGTTGATGGACTTATTCCATTTTCACAGGGAACTTCTTTTTTCCAAAATAGGCAGTGGCAATAATATTTAACATTTCCTTCAGAGAAAACTGGTGATATTTTTTTGTTTGGATGTGAGAGAAAATGTCAGAATCCATGATTCTACGAATGTATACAATAGAAGATTATGGGTTGGTCGGGCGCTCAGATATTTAAACACTGTCGCTCACTTCACGAACATTCCACCCCTTGGGAAAGAGATTTGGAATGTTCTGGAGGAGTTAGCTGCACAGAGACCATTGATCGTAGCAGAGACTGAGTAGCACTTTCTGGAACAACTTAATATAAATTTCATAATAAATGTGATTTTTTTTTAATATTAGGGTTTCCAGAAAAGCTTCATTATAGTGAATTTTTTGTAATAATGATTTTGTTATAATGAGATTCTTCTAGTTTTATCTGTATAAAAGATATATATATATATATATATATAATTCAATATCTAAATTAAGAAGTTTTCCAATATGAAAATATAGGAAACAGAAAAATCTGGAATTGATATAAAAACATCGAAATGAATAAGGAACAAGGAGCAACATGTGTGGATGCTTCATTTCTATAAAAATGGTGACAAATAAAACACACACAAAACATTTATAAATAAATATTATAAACAGCGCTCAAAATAAAGATTGCCAGCTCACCATTGGCAACTAAGAAATTGCAGCTGGCAAGTGTGATGAGATAACCTTGGAAATGCTTGATTAATACTTCCCACAATTTATTTTCATGATTTTTTCTGTATAGTCTGACGCGATGAGAAAAATTCTGTAGTTCTTCTAGTTCACGAAAGAGGAAGCCACTTTGAGAGGGCTAAACATTCGTTTTAGGTAAATGGTAATAGCTGATGGGTGAAAAATTGGTGAAAATAAAGGTTGCCTCGTTTAGCAATTGATCAATCATATAGCTCAACCAGTTCTGACGTTATCAGGAGACTTGGCAGAGGCCTTGCAGACTTTCTTATTAAAACCATCGATATATATCGTTGATTAAAACTCAAGCATATCATCGAAAACTTTGGGATATTCTATGCAGATAAAGAAAAGGTCCCCTAGATATTAATTAGACAATACATTAATTAAGACAACAAAAAATAAACATGTGTTGAGTGGACTTGAGATTTGTTTGAAAGAAAACTGCTTTTACTTGCGGTACTGCATTCTGTTATTTGATTAAAATAAAGCTGAAATAGTTTAAATCCAGAAATCTTATTAAGAAAAAAGTAATATCAACTTGGATAATGCTTTTAATGATTTGGCATTCTATATGCATTTTACTTGAAGTTTAACAAACAATATATACTGTTTGTATTTAACCCTTTCAACTGACCGACAATGATGATTTTCAAAGTTCTATATTTGATTTATTATTATTCAGTGTGGAATGAATCGAATGTAATATAATTAAGGATTTTTTACATACAAACAATAAAAAATTTAAATATTTGAGAATTCATATAATATAATTAATAGGATGTTCTACAAATAAAACAATAAAAAATTTAAATGTTTGAGAATTCTACCAAGCTTTGGAAGGGATATATCGTGTAATATAATTAATAGGATGTTCTACATACAAAACAATAAAAAATTTAAATGTTTGAGAATTCTACCAAGCTTTGGAAGGGATATATCGTCGTAAGCAAAAAAAATTATGCAACTTCATAAAGATAAGTTGTGGCTTATTTAAATTGATTGCATTTGATTCGGAATGATAAGATATATCTAAAATCGTTTAAAATATCCGATTATCTATAAAAGTTTTGCAGAAAATCATAAAGAAACGTGATTTCAAGCCCCATAACTTGAGAACGGGGCTTTTGCCCCTCATGGGACCTTCATCAATGAACTCAAGAACCTTTAATTAGGGGTAAGATAAAGAGGGTCGAAATTCCACTGGGATTTTTAATACTGTCGTACCCCAGTGAGATTTGCAAGGTGCATTTTGATTGTCACTTGTTAATGCAAGTAATTTTCGGAAAGTTATTGAATAGCAGAAAATGTTTTCTAAATAAATTAGTTTTAATCTCCTATGTTTGTGCTTCAATTGATTTTAAGAATTTTCAGAAATAAAGGAAGAAGAAAAAAGATCGTTTGCAGTTCCCATTGTTTTGTGCTGATTATGTGTGGGTGTGGAGAATTTTACGAACTTCTAATATTTTAGCGAATGGTCTCGTAGTTGTTTATTGAAATCAGCAATGATTAGAAATCAGCAAACTGCATTATAAAAAGTATATATTTTTTTTTATACATCTAAGTATTTTAATATAAGTAGCCAAGAACAACAATCTAGATATGAGAATTTGAAATAATATAGCTAAAATGATTTAAAGTTGCTGCATAAGTCAGAATTATTGATGTTTTGGTTTTGTTAAAAAAATTTTTTTTATATTTATATATATATTTATGTTTTAATTAAATTAATATACAATGATCAATGTGTGAACAGGAATTATTATAAGTTGAACCTGGTATTATAGAAATTTATAATAGAACTTTTCAAATATAAATGTGTTTGAATATGGAATCTTAGATTTATAATGATTTAAAAAGAATATAATAATTCCAAGATAATGCAATAGCAGAAACATTGAGTTCATTAAATATCTGTATTATTATTAAAATATTTAAGTACCCATTATAGAGCTGCATGCTCTCTTCTTACATTAAAAATGTTTTCAACTATATAATTATGATTAAAATTTTATTGTTTTTAATTTGAAGAATTTTTTAAAAAATAGTGAATTCCTCAATTGAAAAATATAACTTTAAAAAAAAATATTTTTCCATTAAACTGTTTTATATTTTTAACTTTTGATATACAGGCAATCTCCAACTTATATAAGTGATTGTTCCACAAAACCATATTGTATATAATGATGTAATTTTAACAAATATGTAAGTCAAAATATATGGTAGAGCATACCCTATATCAGTGGTGATGAATTTTAAGACTGTATGCCAAAATTTGCTAAATTTCTGTATGAACTATCTCTTGTGTGCTGATTACAACATTAATTAAAAACAATATATTAGCTTCAAGTTTTGCATGCCCAAAAAATTTTCCAGTATGCCATTTTGGGCACACGTGCCATACGTATGGCATCCCTGCCCTATACAATACTATATTTTTGGGCACACGTGCCATACGTATGCCATCCCTGCCCTATACAATACTATATTCATACTATATTCATATTCTATCAGAAAGATATTACATCAAAAATAGTTACATTAAAGGATAAGTATCAATATATAAATCACATGGTAAAGCAGTCACTTACCACTTGGAGAATCTGGATTCAATTCAGATTCCACACCTTCAGTTTTAAAGGAGAAGTCAGGTTTGAGCCCATCTTGTTAATAAAATTAACCTAATATGCCCATAAAACATGTATATAAGATAAATGGTGAAATTAGAAGAAAACTGCTTGTATCTCTGCATTATAGATTTATCTGCACAATTAGGATTTTTAGTCAGGGTATTTTTACATAAGTAAGTTGGGAATGCCTATATTTCCTTCAAGAAAAAGACAATGAATAGTGCATCAAAACAATTTTTAAAATAATGTATAAAGCATTTTTCAGCAGAAAAACAAAATTAAATGCTAATGTTTCTGATCTGTTCTAGGACTATCTTCAATCATTATATTCAAATTAATAAAAATAAAACAAGAAAAGTCATGTGATTAAGTCACTTTCAGGGAATGGAAATTGCTTCCAATTCTTCTGTTATTTATACCTATAGGAACTAGAATAGATTTTTCAAAACTGCCTAGAAATGGCTTGACACCACATATGATTTTTCTTGTTTATTTTTAGTTAGGTTGAATATAATAGGCAAAAATGATCTTAGAGAACATCAAAAACTTTCCTATTTTTGTTTTCTTGCTGAAAGCTTTATATTTTCTATACTAAATAAGTTACGAATATCCTCTTTATATCATATAAAACAAAGCATTTCAGTTGAATAACCTTTACTGAAAAATAACTATTAAACAAATACTAAGCACACATAAGCATATGTGTGCTTAATATTTGTTTAATAGTTATTTAAAACTGATGAGAGCAGTTAGGTTTCTAGTTTTATTTTATTTTATTTTGTAACTTTTAGTGTATAAATATACATATATCTACTAATTATATTACCTATAACATCCAAAGCACTTTGATGATTACATACAACAACTGCTGATTGATCTTTTATAATTCTATCAGGATTTTGAATTTCCCAATGAAAACTGAAAATTGGATTAATGAGATTATCTACAATCCATGTAGCATACCTAATTGAAAAAAAGAAATTAATATAGCATATTTTTCTGTAAGATAAATATTAAAAAAAATTATACCTAATTAGCTTATATAAAATTATGTATATGTTCTAGATATGAACATAATGCATTCTTGATGCTCATTCATAAAAGAAAATGATTAAAATTTGAAATTTGTGTAATATCAATTTTTTAAAACAAATATCTGATAAATTGAAAATTTTGATTAGAGTTTCACCATACTACTATGCTAATATTTAAAATAACTATGTAATATCTGTAAACTTTTGCAGTTAGATCATTTTACTATTATAATTTTAAAATAAAATAGTATATTCATATGTACAAAAGTTTGTAAATTCTATATTTTTAAAGCAGAAGAACATATGCATTAAACTTCAAGTCTATTGTTTTCACGATAACCCTTAATATTTATGTAGAAACTAAGAATATTGTGCTATAGATATGATATACAGGTAGGCCTCGATTAGTGTGAATAATTGGTTCCACGAATTTCTCGCACTATTTGAAGTATTAACTCTATGTAAAATATGGTAATTGGTTCTTTCTTTGTGAGATTCTGGCCACTAGCCAACCTTCATGATGAATAACCACAATACTAACTTAACACTAACTGATAACCAAAACTATCACAAACACTTGCTTTAATCGTCAATAGGAGAATAAAACAGCACTATAAGCAAGGTATCCACAGATTTATTAATCAGGAAAAACGTTTTCGGACTTGATTAGAGTACATCATCAGTTCTACAATACTTAAGAAGGCATTCCATAATTCTCATACCAGTATCGAACAAATTTTAAACAGTAGAATCATAGAATAAAGAATTAACATATTTAAATAATTTTTAGATAAATGGTTTTTACAACATTAACAATTTAAAAATTTATGAAGGAGAAAACTGAACTAAATGCTAGTAGTAACAATTTTGATAAATTGGCATAAGAGCCTATAATAATAATACACATATATACAATATAAGATATAGTAAAATTAAAAACTAAGGCATAACAGTATAATCAGTATAGATATAGTTATACATTCACAAACAAGATATAATCATAAAAAATAAACCTAGAAATGCAAATCGGACAAAAATAACGTATAAAAAATAGTCCGAAATCCAGGATAACGGAGTCCACCTATGTCTAAATAACTATACCAGCAAAACTTAACACTAGCGTCATAAAAGGGCAATCTATAAGAACTATATTTTAGCATAAGAAAAACATCCATGATAAGCTATAATAGCATAACTATATTCTGTTAACGGCAGCCCATATCCAGGACGGGGGTAGATCACATGGAAGATTATCGTTAATTAATTTCTTATCAAACGAACGTTTTATAATCTGGATAGCTTCTTGGGTTGTTAAACCCCTCCCATCGTACATAGTTCTTACCACTGTGGCATTATCCCAATTTATATCAATATCCGACTCATAAAACTTAGATGCCAAAGCTGTGGTCAGCCTACCTGCCTGTATATCAGCTTTATGTTCTATACCATCCTATACCATCATGGACTATGAATCGCTGTATCCATCTATACAGCAACCACCGGCGGCCCTTATGCTGTACAGATTTTTAGTTGAACATCTTCCACAGTCCGAATGCCACCATCCTCTGATAAGGGATATCTGCCATATTATTACATACAGTTCCTACTATGTCTTTCAGAGTAGATATTATCTCCAGAAGACAGGAGTGCCCATAGGCGGACCGCTGGCAGGTGTAATGGCAGAGCTAGTGCTTAGATTTAAGGAATCTTCCATCTTAGAGCGTTTTAAGTCCGAAATGAAATTATATGCACGCTACGTTGGCGATGTATATATTGTATGGAAGGGTAAAAGGTCGGAAGAACTATTGGCTATGGCCCTCACAGACTGCACACTTGGCCTTCACGATGTATATATTGTATGGGAGGGTAAAAGGTCGGAAGAACTATTGGCTATGGCCCTCACAGACTGCACACTTGGCCTTCGTATTAAGATAGAACAAGTTTCTACCTCTGCTTTTCACTTCTTAGATGTCCAAGTGAATACGATAAATGGCGAATATATTACAAAAATTTATAAAAAACCTACCTACAAGCTAGTTATGGTCCCGTCTTGGTCCAATGACCCGTACCACTATAAGATAGCTGTCTTTAGGGCTTTATATACTAGGATCTTTACACATATCACAAAATGGTCTGATAAACAACTTGAGCTAAAAGCTATATGTGATCAAGGGAAGAAATACGGGTACAATTATAAAACTATGCTTGGTATATGGGATAAGGTCTCCCGTTCTCTACTCAATGCTCCCCCTAGGCTACCTTGTACACAGCCTACCTCGCGCATACGGGGATATTTAGATGTTACATACGATAAAGTCCTGACTAAAATAATTAATAAAATCATAAGGCCGTCGGAGTATAAGATAGCATGGAAGAGGGGGAATACATTATATGATTATTTGCGAAATGCGAAAGATCCTATACCAGCTAGTAGGAAACCTGGCATCTATGAAGTCCCCTTATTTAATAATGATGAAGGATGCTTTCAGTTCTATATAGGGAGTACTGCAAGGAATGTGTGCAAGCGGATTAAAGAACATAAAGCTGATATACAGGCAGGTAGGCTGACCACAGCTTTGGCATCTAAGTTTTATGAGTCGGATATTGATATAAATTGGGATAATGCCACAGTGGTAAGAACTATGTACGATGGGAGGGGTTTAACAACCCAAGAAGCTATCCAGATTATAAAACGTTCGTTTGATAAGAAATTAATTAACGATAATCTTCCATGTGATCTACCCCCGTCCTGGATATGGGCTGCCGTTAACAGAATATAGTTATGCTATTATAGCTTATCATGGATGTTTTTCTTATGCTAAAATATAGTTCTTATAGATTGCCCTTTTATGACGCTAGTGTTAAGTTTTGCTGGTATAGTTATTTAGACATAGGTGGACTCCGTTATCCTGGATTTCGGACTATTTTTTATACGTTATTTTTGTCCGATTTGCATTTCTAGGTTTATTTTTTATGATTATATCTTGTTTGTGAATGTATAACTATATCTATACTGATTATACTGTTATGCCTTAGTTTTTAATTTTACTATATCTTATATTGTATATATGTGTATTATTATTATAGGCTCTTATGCCAATTTATCAAAATTGTTACTACTAGCAGTTGGTTCAGTTTTCTCCTTCATAAATTTTTAAATTGTTAATGTTGTAAAAACCATTTATCTAAAAATTATTTAAATATGTTAATTCTTTATTCTATGATTCTACTGTTTAAAATTTGTTCGATACTGGTATGAGAATTATGGAATGCCTTCTTAAGTATTGTAGAACTGATGATGGACTCTAATCAAGTCCGAAAACGTTTTTCCTGATTAATAAATCTGTGGATACCTTGCTTATAGTGCTGTTTTATTCTCCTATTAACACTAACTGTTTAAGAAATATTTATTTTCATATTTTATATCGTTATTCATCATCTAAATTAATAACTTACCGGCTTTTGCTTGAATGTTCGCTTTACTAATCGGTATGTGCTTTTGGTTGCAGTCTTCAATCCATACAGCTAAAAGACGCTCCATTTCTATTACAAAACTTCTATTTCTTGTAGTTATTTGCAAACCACAATAAGTCAATGCAATTTTTACCCTCGTCCTATCTTAGAATTAGCGTGACCGCTTTTATGTCGCTCATTCACATCCATTTTTTGCTTAGCGTAATCACTAACCTCTTCTTTTTTCGTTTCCTGTTTTATCGTCAAAAGTGTTCTTCCTTTCATCCATTTGACACTTTTTTAAAAGAGAAAATTCTGTACTATACTGTATGTATACGATAGCAAAGCTAAATAATAGTACAGTACCTGTAATGTTAAACAGTTAACGGCAAAAAGCCCATCTTTCTGATGTTTCACCCCTTCAAAGCCAAGTGACTGTTCTTGGACTGCTTCTCATCCGGTTTTACTAACCGAAAATTAACATTAATTTGTTAATTAACATCATAAAAGAGGACGGACATTTGTTAGTAAGACTGGTCTATGCTTACAACTTGCACTAATCGAATATTTGCTCGCATTAACTGAAAAACGGTATCAATTTTATAAATAATTTTGCACTAATTGAAATCGCACTAATTGAAATCGCATTATTCGAACTCGCACTAATCGAGGCCTATCTGTATAATAATAATTGCATTTCCAAATCTTCCAATTAAGTAAGAGCTGTATTGTACATATATGATATTTATACGATCTAAATATAAATGTACTATATTTTGGCAATATTTAATAATAACAAGCAATACAAATAACTTAAATATTTAATGTATCACTATTATGAAATTATACTTTAATATGGTATCTATTATTAACTCAATGCAAACAAATTATACATTGATGATGTGATAAGTGAATTATTTATATATAAGACTGAAAAGAATTATTAAATATTAATTATTGGATAATTGTTTAATCCTTGCCAGATAAAAATTTTATGAAAAAGATTTTCATAAAATTTTTTCTATTTAAAATTCTTTAACTGTTAAATTTATTATTTTTAAAATGATAAATTTTTCTGGTTTGATTTAAAATACTTTTTAAACCAAATACATTTTTAATAAAAAAAAAAAAAAAATTTAACTACATTGAGCATACCATTTAGTAAAAAAAATTAAATATATAATTTTGGATAAATAATCAATTTGAAATGATTTATGATGTGCTTATAAAATAATTTCATTAGATATTTAATTATTTATTTATGTTAAATATATAATAAAATTATGTAATCTATGACTGAACTAATTCCCTAGTGGAATCATTTGGAATAAACTAAATTTTAATAATTAAAATTGGACTAGTGAAGAAATGTAATCTTATTAAATATCTTATTAAATATCTTAATAAGCATTGTACTGACAGTAGCATAATTCATTAAGCAGCTTAATGTTCTTTTGCCTGTTTGGATAATCTCTTCTTTGTATCTGACAACTAATTTGAACAGCATGGAGTTACAAGTCTGCATCTTTTCAGACAAGCCTGATAATAAACATCTTAAGACTATTATTAAAATAATATATTGAAATCAATTTAAAAATATTGATAGTAGTCAATATATAATCATTTTTTAAATAACTATTCTGTAAATAAGTAATTGTAAATATTAATAATTATATTAATGTTAATAAAATTTTTTAAGATGAACTTAGCAATAAATATTATATGCTAAATTCATCTTAAAATGATTCCTCAAGATAAAAAGTTTCAATAAAATTTAAATTACTATTGTTTTCTAGTTTAATTTCTATATTCTGTAAATTGCTAATAAGTACTATAGTAGAAAACATTTTTAAACTTGCATAAGTTTTGATCAAAATATTAATGATAAAAATATATGATATGCAATTAGAAAAAAATGAAATAATTAAAAAATTAAATAAAGTTATGAAATGATTGAAAAACTCATTTTAAGTAAACACAGTAAAAAAAATTCTTAATTCTGATTATTATTATTTTGATATGCAATTAGAAAAAATGAAATAATTAAAAAATTAAATAAAGTTATGAAATGATTAAAAAACTCATTTTAAGTAAACACAGTAAAAAAAATTCTTAATTCTGATTATTATTATTTAGTTTCTAATAAAAAACAAGTTTTATAGAAGAAACAACTTATCAGAAGAAACCTTTAAAAATCATAATAAAAGTTTGAGACTGCACTAAACACAAACTAAAAAATACTCAAAAGCCCTCTTTAGCAGTCAAAAGATTTAAAATCTTTTGACTACTAAAGGGCTTGAGTATTATCCTTTAAAAACTTAATTTTTTTAATAAAAATAGATTGTAATTATAAAAAATTCTCAATAATTATATCCAATTTAAAAAAAAAAATTTATATTCAAATTTCTGAATAAATTTTAAAAATTATCAGCTTAGAACAAATCATATTGAATGTTTCCAGAATAAATTGTTATAAAATTTAGATTAAAATTATATTTCAAGAAAGTAATATGGACTTTAGAATTTTATTATATTTGTCGATTCATGTTTAAACATTAATTCAAATAAGTACTGTATACAAAGAAAAATCAATAGCATAAGAAGTAAATGTATAACTGTGTATTTTTATAGCTATATTGATTAAGGACAAATTTTATGCATTCCATTTTATTGATAAATAAAATTGCAGTTGAAGTTTAAAATTATTCCTTAATATATAATATATAGCAATTTATGAATTGATATATTTTAATAATTTATAAAGAAACCATTATTATTATTATTCATATTGCTGAAAAGTAAATTTTTTGATTAGAGAACATTTTTTTTTATCACATTGAATACATTCCAGTTTCTTTTGTATTAATTTTGATCAAAAAAATGTTTATAAATAACTTCAAATAAAAATAAGCAGAATTAAGAATATTCTCAGAATAATTCAGCAACATTACTGTATGTGTTTATTAAATCAATTTTTATTATTCTTAGCATAGATATACAGTTAGGCCTCGATTAGTGCAAGTTCGAATAATGTGATATTCACTTAGTGCAACTTATAAAAATGATATCGTTTTTCAGTTAGTGCAAGCAAATATTCAATTAATGAGTTGTAAACATAGACCTGTCTTACTAACAAATGTCCGTCCCCTTTTATGATGTCAATTAACAAATCATTCTTACTAACAAAGCTCTGCCTCCTTTTATGATGTCAATTAACAAATTTCGTTAATTTTTGGTTAGTAAAACTGGACAAGGAGCAGTCCAAGAACAATAGTTAATTTTCGGTTAGTAAAACCGGACGAGGAGCAGTCCATGAACAGTCACATAATTTTCAGTTAATAAAACCAGACGAGGAGCAGTCCAAGAACAGTCACTTATCAAATGTCCGTCCCCTTTTATGATGTCAATTAACAAATTAATGTTAATTAAAGGTCCGTCCCCTTTTACGATGTCAATTAACAAATTAATGTTAATTTTCGGTTAGTAAAACCGGACAAGCATTCTTACTAACAAAGCTCTGCCTCCTTTTATGATGTCAATTAACAAATTTCGTTAATTTTTGGTTAGTAAAACTGGACAAGGAGCAGTCCAAGAACAATAGTTAATTTTCGGTTAGTAAAACCGGACGAGGAGCAGTCCATGAACAGTCACGCTCCGTCTCCTTTTATGATGTCAATTAACAAATTACCGTTAATTTTTGTTTAGTAAAACCAGACGAGGAGCAGTCAAAGAACAGTCACTTGGCTTTGAAGGGCAGTAAAACTGGACGAGGAGCAGTCCAAGAACAGTCACTTGGCTTTCAATCTTTTATGATGTCAATTAACAAATTAATGTTAATTTTCGGTTAGTACCATTTTATGATGTCAATTAACAAATTAATGTTAATTTTCAGTTAGTAAAACTGGACGAGGAGCAGTCCAAGAACGACACACGATTTTGAAGGGGTGAAACATCAGAAAGATGGGCTTTTTGGTCACACGATTTTGAAGGGATGAAACATCAGAAAGATGGGCTTTTTGCCATTAATTTTCGGTTAGTCGACCGGACGAGGAGCAGTCCAAGAACAGTCACTTGGCTTTGAAGGGGTAATGGACAAGGAGCAGTCCAAGAACAGTCACTTGGCTTTGAAGGGGTGAAATCAGATGAGGAGCAGTCCAAGAACGGGTCACACGATTTTGAAGGGATGAAACATCAGAAAGATGGGCTTTTTGCCATTAATTTTCGGTTAGTCGACCGGACGAGGAGCAGTCCAAGAACAGTCACTTGGCTTTGAAGGGGTAATAGACGAAGAGCAGTCCAAGAACGGTCACACGATTTTGAAGGGGTGAAACCTATGATGTCAATTAACAAATTACCGTTAATTTTCGGTTAGTAAAACCGAACGAGGAGCAGTCCAAGAACGGTCACACGATTTTGAAGGGGTGAAAATCATGAGGAGCAGTCCAAAAAGGGTCACACGATTTTGAAGGGGTGAAACATCTGAGGAGCAGTCCAAGAACAGTCACTTGGCTCTGAAGGGGTGAAACATCAGAATAGTAGTCCAAGAACAGTCACTTGGCTTTGAAGGGGTGAAACACCAGATCAATTAACAAATTACCGTTAATTTTCGGTTAGTAAAACCGGACGAGGACAGTCCAAGAACAGTCACTTGGCTTTGAAGGGGTGAAATATCAGAAAGATGATTAACAAATTACCGTTAATTTTCGGTTAGTAAAACTGGACGAGGAGCTGCCAAGAACGGTCACACGATTTTGAAGGGGTGAAACATCAGAAAGATGGCCACAACGGTCACACGATTTTGAAGGGGTGAAACATCAGAAAGATGGGTTTTTACTTTTTCTGGACACACGATTTTGAAGGGGTGAAACATCAGAAAGATGGGCTTTTTGGTCACACGATTTTGAAGGGATGAAACATCAGAAAGATGGGCTTTTTGCCATTAATTTTCGGTTAGTCGACCGGACGAGGAGCAGTCCAAGAACAGTCACTTGGCTTTGAAGGGGTAATAGACGAAGAGCAGTCCAAGAACGGTCACACGATTTTGAAGGGGTGAAACTGAGGAGCAGTCCAAAAAGGGTCACACGATTTTGAAGGGGTGAAACATCTGAGGAGCAGTCCAAGAACAGTCACTTGGCTCTGAAGGGGTGAAACATCAGAATAGTAGTCCAAGAACAGTCACTTGGCTTTGAAGGGGTGAAACACCAGATCAATTAACAAATTACCGTTAATTTTCGGTTAGTAAAACCGGACGAGGACAGTCCAAGAACAGTCACTTGGCTTTGAAGGGGTGAAATATCAGAAAGATGATTAACAAATTACCGTTAATTTTCGGTTAGTAAAACTGGACGAGGAGCTGCCAAGAACGGTCACACGATTTTGAAGGGGTGAAACATCAGAAAGATGCAAATTACCGTTAATTTTCGGTTAGTAAAACCGGACGAGGAGCAGTCCCAACGGTCACACGATTTTGAAGGGGTGAAACATCAGAAAGATGGGTTTTAGCTGTTTAACATTACTGTACTATTATTTAGCTTTGCTATCATATACATAAAGATTACTGTACTATTATTTAGCTTTGCTATCGTATACATACAGTAGAGTCGTTACTGTACTATTATTTAGCTTTGCTATCATATACATACAGTATAGTAAAGAATTTTCTCTTTTCAAAAGTATAATTAACAGCACTAAGGCAGGAAAATTATACATAATAATCAAATCATAGTAAACATAGAAGCACTTTAGATTTAATAAATCTAATCCAGTGGAATTTCTACATCCCCTTTACCTTATACCCTAATTAAATACTTCTGAGTTTATTGGTGAAGGTCCCATGTGGGGCGAAAGCCCCATTCTCAAGTTATGGGGCTCAGAATCACATTTTTTTATGATTTTCTGCAAAACTTTTATAGACAATCGGATATTTTAAACGATTTTAGATGTATCTTATCATTCCGAATCGAATGCAATAGTTTAAATAAACTACGACTTACCTTTACGAAGTTACGTAATTTTTTCACTTACGACGATATATTCATTCTGAAGCTTGATAGAATTCTCAAATATTTAAATTTTTTATTATTTTGTATATAAAACATCCTATTAACTATATTACATTCATTCATTTTTCCATATTAAATAATAATAAATCAAATAGAACTTTGAAGATCATCTTTGTCAGTTAGTCAAAAGAGTTAAATTCTATGAAGTTCAGAACAAATATATCGTCATAAGTGAAAAAAAATCATGTAATTTCGTAAAGGTAAGTCTTAGCTTATTTAAATTGATTGCATTCGATTCGGAATGATAAGATACATCTAAAATAGTTTAAAATACCCGATTATCTATAAAAGTTTTGCAGAAAAATCATAAAAAAATGTGATTCCAAGCCCCATAACTTGAGAATAGGGCTTCTGCCCCACATGGGACTTTACCAATGAAATCAGGACTGTTTAATTAGGGGATAAGATAAAGGGGAGGTCGAAATTCCGCTGAGATTTTTTCTTCTATCGTACAAAGTTTCATAAATACGATATATAAAGAAATCATAGAATAAATTAAAATTTAAAAATTTCAGCAATTTTAATTACAAAAGCAAACAGTTAAATCATAAAAAAGAGCAATCCTTTCACGACTTTATAAGAAATACAAGGCAGGATTCCAGATTATTTACTGTGAGTTTTCACATCTATCAGTAGCGCGATGTACCGAGGTCAAATCATTGTGCCGCATAACCATCCAATCCATCATCACATAATTGTATCTGGATGTGTAATTAAGTGCAGTGCCACAAAAACTCACAGCAGGTAATCTCGAATGTTGTCAAAAAGAAAAATTTTACTAATCTATTTTGTTTATAAATATATAAAAATATAAATAAATTAGTAAGAATCGTTTTGAAGAAATCGTAAATCTCAAAAAATCTCCTGATTCCGATTCCTAAAAAATCAACAATTCTTCAGATTCTCGATTCTGATTAATTGAGAATCTGAAGGATCCCATCACTAATATATATATATATGGTGTAGTAAAAAGTAATCCATTATTTTTGCATGAAATTGAAGGTTTTATTTAACATACTTAGAATGATCCAATTTAGATCAAATATGCACTGTTTTGTTTGATAACTTGTTGCCATTTTGAAGGTAATTCCATTATGCCTCTCTCATAGAAGCCCTTGTCCCTATTGGCAAAAAACTGGGACAGTCGATTTTCACATGTCTCTCTTGAGGCAAATTTTTCACCAGCAAAATAGTTCGCCTAAGTTAGTCTGAATTAAAGACATAAATTAGTGTTGTATGAGATGATAATCTGATTTTGTATTGAATTTAGTTATAGTGAAGCAAGATTATTTTGTTTTGTGTGAATAAATTGGACTATATGAAATATAGATGTATTCACTCTTTATTAATCTCTACGATCTCGTAAACCCACAAAACGTGAACTTGTAAACCTACAAAGCATGAAAATACAATATTCTTTTAATTTATAAATGGCATAATGCAAAACAAAATAAAACCCAAAAAAATTTTTTTTTTCTATTAATCTCTATGAACTTGTAAACCTACAAAGCATGAAAATACAATACTCTTTTAATTTATAAATGGCATAATGCAAAACAATCAAAATAAAACCCAAAAAAATTTTTTTTGTTTTCATTTAAAACCTGTGTAAAAGCGAAACTACGTAAATTGAGTGCCATGCAAATTGAGGGCTAGGTGTGTATATATATTTTATTATTATAAAGGGGTGTGTGGGTGTGTATGCGCACGTATGTGTGCATGTGCACGCATGCACAATGACCTTTCAGAAAAAATATGAAGTCCAGGTCAATTAATATTTTTGAGACCCTTTGAAATTTAAAATAAAACTGTAGAGAAGAAAATAAAAACAATGGTATTTAATATTTATTCAATTACAGGTATCCTTTCTATAACATGGTTTCTCTCTAACATGATTTGAAAATTGCAGAAATCCACATAACATGGTACTTCTACAACACAGTTTTTACTTAACACATTTAGAAAATTATGTGTTTACTCTCCTACCACACAAAACATTTTCATTAATTTTTGTAAATCCATACTAGGGATACACAATATATACAAAGAATGCAATCATTGAGAAATACTTTTCTAAAATTAGTCATAAATGCAATTTCGCTAGTTTGATCATATGAGAGACATTATGCAGTTTATATTTAATTTGAAATTGAGTTAAATTGTTGACCATTGAGTATTTTGTGTTCCAAACGTTCAGTTCTTGGATAAAAATAAGTTTTTATTCTTCAATAGGGGAATGTGAAAGAGAAGAAAAACTTATTTTATTCATAAATTTTTTTTGGGTATATCGCACACGTATTTCTAAAGTGACACAAGTCAAAAAAGAACATTTTGAGAAAATTGGAAAAACTATGAAATCAGCTTAACTAAAAACCATTATATAACTAATAATTTTTTCCAAAAGATGATGGAGGATTGCTTCCCAAGTTATAAAATGGTGCGTTTTCAAAAGATGATGGAGGATTGCTTCCCAGTTATAAAATGGTGCGAACATAAAAATGCAAGTTCTTGACTTGTGTCACTTTAGAAATACGTGTGCAATATGTTAAGCAATGTTTGTACTGTAGCAGATTAGATTATAGATAAAAAATATGCGTTATACTTTCGCTTCTTATTAGAATTAATTATTAACCAATCATCAGTACTTTTTAAGCGAAAAATTATATTTTAATACTTGTTAAAGATCTTTTGGCTTAATAAAGTCATTCTCAGTAACTACAAGTTTAAAAGTAATTGAATACATAGAATCAAATTATTTGAATACAAGAACTTTTAAAATAGAACATAGTAAAAAACAGTTTAAAATTAAAATAAAATAAACAATAAAATTTAAAATAAATTTTAATTATTATATAAACATACAAAAAATAGTAGAAATAGTGCTTGTGCTTATTATTACAAAGAATAGATATTAATTATTATAAGGCATCCCACAGGGTTGGGATAGTCTTAGGGGGGGTTGTCATTAATCTTGTGACACTTAGATTGGTATTGTTTTATAATCATAGCTTCAGCATATCTAATTACAATCGTGTGACGATTTATCGCATTATTTTGGCATTCTATCAATCAATGTCATTCTCATAAGCTGTCCTTGCTAAAGCTGTGTTCAGTTTAGCCATTTTTATATCATATCTATGTTCAGCCAGTCTAATTTCCAAAGAATGGATTGTGCTTCCAATATAGATTTCATTATGACTGAAATCGATGTTATATACAGTATAACTATCATTATGATGTATACTCCTGCCTACTCCTTTGGTGGTAACGGGGGTTTAACATTTTTTTTTAATTGTTATATGTTGAAGGGTATAATCATCCTGCTGAAGGGTAATATCAAATCCTTCTCGTTTAAGGTTTTTCCTAATGGTTGTATAGTATAAGAAATTTTGTATGTTTATATAATATTAAAATAAACAATAAAATTTAAAATAAGTTTTAATTTTAAACTATTTTTTCCTATGAAGTGTGTTCATAACTTCTGCTGCAGTAAATGATGATAAAAACAACAAAAGTAGTACTTTTTAGCAAAAATCTTGTATTCAAATAATTCAATTTTATGTATTTGATTACTTTTAAACTTGTAGTTATTGAGGATTGCTTTATTAAGCCAAAAGATCTTTAACAAGTATCAAAATATAATTTTTCACTTAAACAAGTGCTGAAGACTGGTTAATTAATAGATTATAGATTTTGTAAAGAGAGAAGAAAGAAAACTTTAAATGAATAAAAAAAGTTCAGAAAGTGAAACTGGTATTGTTAAAAAAATATTCTCATTTTAACAAAACAGTGGTAATGAAGATATAAAATTATTAAATGAATGTTATATAGGCTGTATACTTTTTCTTTCCTTTTGTTTTTGAGGGTTTTGATATATATTTTTTCTTTATGTTTCATGTTATTAATATTCTTAATAAAAATTAAATTTCGTATGTGGATTTAAAGAAAGTTATTTGTTTTTAATTGGTTTTGGAACATAACTCCTTTTTTGTATTGGATCCAAGTCTCATATTGCATGGTTTCACACAATACAATGTTCTTTAGGAACCTATCCACTGTATTATAGAAGGGATACCTGTATAACATTTATTTCATAGAAACTCACTAACTACAAGCACTATTTGCAAGGTGAAAAATAGTTTTATTTGCATACATGTATGCAAATAAAACTATTTTTCACCTTGCAAATAGTGCTTGTAGTTAGTGAGTTTCTATGAAATAAATGTTATACAGGTATCCCTTCTATAATACAGTGGATAGGTTCCTAAAGAACATTGTATTGTGTGAAACCATGCAATATGAGACTTGGATCCAATACAAAAAAGGAGTTATGTTCCAAAACCAATTAAAAACAAATAACTTTCTTTAAATCCACATACAAAATTTAATTTTTATTAAGAATATTAATAACATGAAACATAAAGAAAAAATATATATCAAAACCCTCAAAAACAAAAGGAAAGAAAAAGTATACAGCCTATATAACATTCATTTAATAATTTTATATCTTCATTACCACTGTTTTGTTAAAATGAGAATATTTTTTTAACAATACCAGTTTCACTTTCTGAACTTTTTTTATTCATTTAAAGTTTTCTTTCTTCTCTCTTTACAAAATCTATAATCTATTAATTAACCAGTCTTCAGCACTTGTTTAAGTGAAAAATTATATTTTGATACTTGTTAAAGATCTTTTGGCTTAATAAAGCAATCCTCAATAACTACAAGTTTAAAAGTAATCAAATACATAAAATTGAATTATTTGAATACAAGATTTTTGCTAAAAAGTACTACTTTTGTTGTTTTTATCATCATTTACTGCAGCAGAAGTTATGAACACACTTCATAGGAAAAAATAGTTTAAAATTAAAACTTATTTTAAATTTTATTGTTTATTTTAATATTATATAAACATACAAAATTTCTTATACTATACAACCATTAGGAAAAACCTTAAACGAGAAGGATTTGATATTACCCTTCAGCAGGATGATTATACCCTTCAACATATAACAATTAAAAAAAAATGTTAAACCCCCGTTACCACCAAAGGAGTAGGCAGGAGTATACATCATAATGATAGTTATACTGTATATAACATCGATTTCAGTCATAATGAAATCTATATTGGAAGCACAATCCATTCTTTGGAAATTAGACTGGCTGAACATAGATATGATATAAAAATGGCTAAACTGAACACAGCTTTAGCAAGGACAGCTTATGAGAATGACATTGATTGATAGAATGCCAAAATAATGCGATAAATCGTCACACGATTGTAATTAGATATGCTGAAGCTATGATTATAAAACAATACCAATCTAAGTGTCACAAGATTAATGACAACCCCCCCTAAGACTATCCCAACCCTGTGGGATGCCTTATAATAATTAATATCTATTTTATGTAATAATAAGCGCAAGCACTATTTCTACTATTTTTTGTATGTTTATATAATAATTAAAATTTATTTTAAATTTTATTGTTTATTTTATTTTAATTTTAAACTGTTTTTTACTATGTTCTATTTTAAAAGTTCTTGTATTCAAATAATTTGATTCTATGTATTCAATTACTTTTAAACTTGTAGTTACTGAGAATGACTTTATTAAGCCAAAAGATCTTTAACAAGTATTAAAATATAATTTTTCGCTTAAAAAGTACTGATGATTGGTTAATAATTAATTCTAATAAGAAGCGAAAGTATAACGCATATTTTTTATCTATAATCTAATCTGCTACAGTACAAACATTGCTTAACATATTGCACACGTATTTCTAAAGTGACACAAGTCAAAAACTTGCATTTTTATGTTGGCACCATTTTATAACTTGGGAAGCAATCCTCCATCATCTTTTGAAACCATTTTCCTAAAAAATGGTTTTGTGTAAATATGCAGCTTCTCTGCAGTATAAAGTTCGCCTGGGTCTATGATCCTATTAACTATTTTAGCCTCTTCCCATTTGATCTTAATGCCATACTCATATGCCCGTCTGGACAGTGCCGTTGTTAAATTTCCTTGATTAATATCCCGTCTATGCTCCTCTAACCTGTTCAAGTTTCTCATTGTAGCTCCTATATATACTTCCCTAGTGTTTTTATCCATGTTCTCTAATGGTATTTTATAGATTCCCGCACTTTCTTCATGGCTATATTTCTCTTTGACGTTTCTTAGTGCTTGGAAGATTGTCTGTCCTCTCTTATAAGCTTGCCTTCTTTTACTCTTTCTTAATATCCTTTTGACCATTCTTGAGGTCCTCATGGCATCTGGGATCACTTCGAATTTGGTAGTGTGTCGTTGGTCCTGGAGAGAGGTGTTTGGTTCGTGTCTGTTTTTGATCCTATTATTTTCCGTTATAGTACTGTCTCTTACTAAACCTTTTTGAACATAAAGCTGCCTATTAAGAACAGAAGAGTACTAGAGAACACAAAAAGGATTTGCTTAAAGGTAGCTACAACCGGCATCAGAAGGAGAGTCTCAGTAACAAAATAAAAAATTCTATGTGTCTTCCAGACTTTTACTTCAGTTAGATTTGTAAAATTGCAAAAATATTTTTTTACAGCTTGAGAAAAGATATATTGTGAATTTTCTTGGGGAAATTAAAAAAAAAAAACTATAAAATAAATAATTTATTAAATAAAAAAATTTTTAAATATTTCTATTAAAAAATAAAAAGCTGAAAGGTGAAAATTATGATACAAGTTCCATTGTTCAATTTTTCATATCAAAGAGATTAATACTTCACAAATAATGTTTTAACTGTATTGAAAAAAAAATAACCAGAAAAAGATTTATACTCTGGTATTTTTTATTTTTAGTTTTTGAAAATTGAGAGTGGTTAAAGTAGAATGAAAGAATGAGTAGTCAAATATCTATTACACAGTTAAATTTTATAAGCCCTTGTTTTTAAGAAATTTTTATAAAATTTCATTTGCATATTAAATCAGTGGTCTCAAACTGGCAGCTTGCAGTTCACATCTGGCCCACAAAGGAATTTTGTACAGTCTGCAAAGATGTTTTAGCTATTTGTTTAAGTCAAAAGTTCTTAACCTTTTGATGACTCCAGACCCCCCCCAATGGATTGTCCAATGGTCCCATATCCCCCTTCACTTGATTGTCGAAATAATCACCATCATTCCTTACATTAGTTGCCAGTATGACTTCCAAATATGTCAATGGCTTGAATTTACTGTATTTTAGAGATTGAGTCCCATACCCCCAGTTAAGAACCCCTGGTTTAATATGTACTAAATTGTAATAATTTTCCAACTGTAATGTTAATAAAACTGTTTTATAATCTTATAATTAAACATAAATGTTATTTTGATATCTTTGTAAGAAAAAATTAAAATAATTACAAATAAATATTTTCCTTTCATTATAAATTTTGTTTAAAAATATTTGGCCCTTCATTTCCTTTCAAATTGTGCATTTGGCCTGCAAAGCAATTTGAGTTTGACACTGTGTTAAGTAGTCAAGAGAGTAGCTATTCAGTACTATGTAATGAATTGAGAATTATAGTATAGTTTGTAAAAATACGAAATATTGTGCATTCTATCCACAACTAAACTTCAAATAGTAGAATACAAAATTAAAAAAAAAATTTTGTTAGTTGTTCTCTCCTTATTAGTTTCAACAATATATATTATTAATAATACATGTTCTCTCCTTATTAGTTTCAACAATATATATTATTAATAATACATGTTCTCTTAGTGTAAAATCTAAATAAAAGTAAACAATAATCTCACACAATAATAATACTGAATAAACAATATAATCTTATTGAGATTTGCATACTTACTTTATTGCTTACTTTTATTTATAGCCTATTATTAAAAAGGTACTGAAATTTGCATTTGCTCAATTCATTTTTTAATTTTCTGTATAACTTTAAAATTTTTAAGTTAAAATGAAATTTTATATATTTAAACATTCAACAAAAAGATAAGTATAATAGATATTGATCCTTCTATGTAAAAAAGTGTGGACTAATTTTTTTAAAATAAGCAATGTTTCTATAGTTTATATATTCTACTTTTGATATATAAAAATAGTCCTAAATTTATGATGACATCAGTTTACAACCACTTGTATTTACAATGAAGATGTAACTGGTAAATTTTGTGATTAGTCAATGCAATTCATATATGTAAGTCCATGCACAATAGTGAGATGTACCAAAATTATCTTTTCAGTCTCTAGTTCCTATAGTTCTGTGTTTGTTAAGTTTATTATGAATATGTATAGATCCTAATAAAGACTCATAACATGTAATATGTAATAGAAAATCTATAAATTAAGAACATTTCTGATTTATGACCACTCAAATTTATGATCTTGGTGTTCAAATAAAGCCTTGTCATAAAAGATTATTTGATTTATATTTAATATTTTTCAAATAAATAAAACTGTTACATTATAGAAATTCAAGACAAACTAGTTCAACTTAATAATTCAATCCCTTATTCATATCTAATTTTAATTTCATCATAAAATATTAGAATAACTGATTTATAAAATTAAAATAAAAGCCAAAAAAATTTTAAATAGGCATTCTTCTTTGTATATTAGAACTGCATTAATTAACAAAATTCATTTTTCGATTAACATTCAAGAGATTAAATATTTTTCTTTTGTAATTTTTTTTATTAAATTTCTTTAGCTAAAACAATGTATTTGTTTTATAGATTGTTATATTTTAAATTTATTTTTATTCAATTGATAATTTTTATAATTTAAAAATAACAACAACAACATTAGATTTAATTTAACTTATTCCTTTTCAGCAGAATTTAAACAAGTAATTAAGAATAAAAATTTAAACAAGTAATTAAAGCATAAAGCAACAAAAAAAAAAAAAAAAAAAAAAAAACCAAAAAAAAAAAAAAAAAGGCAAAACATATCTCTTATAAAATATGCTGTATACCTGGGGGTATACAGCATATTATGGCTTGCAAACCACTTGTAGTTCTTTGGTATGTGGCTCCATACCATGAAAGGCAATAGTTAATATGAAGCAAATATTTAATTTAAAAATATATTTGTAATTTGTTAATTTATTGTATGCACACACACACACACACACACACACACACACACACACACACACACACACACACACACACACACACACACACACACACACACACACACACACACACATTTTTAATTTAAAAAATAATAAATTTTTAATTTTTTTATTTTATATATACACTAGTATGCATCTATATGAAATAAATGCATGTGAAACATAGAATAAAACAATTTTTAAAACCATTGTTAAGATTACCAGAAAAACCTGATACAGCTCTCATTGATGCAGAAACTGATTGAGGCTCTCAAGAATTGGAGATTCTCCTATGTGGCTCATAGTTACATGAAGTTTGGCCACCCTGCTGTATACTATAATCAATATATTCCCACTAGTCACAACGGCATAGCTGAAAACTGAGAGGCCCCCTGCAAAAATGTCGATGGGACCCCCTCTTTTTAATTTATCGATATAATTTTTTCAAAACTATCTAAACTCTGTAAAGCACGGCATCGACGTACACTTATAATAAATGTTGGCATAAAAATGATTTGCTTAAACATAAATGATCAAAATCCTGTAACTTTGGGTGTCAACATTTATTTATAAAGATGTCAATGTAAAAAAAACCTAACACATAATTTGATTTACTTGTTCTATGTATAAGATTTTAAACTTATCTCGTATAGATGTATACTTGTGAAAAGGAAGCTTAATACTAGCACACTCAAGCAGGCCACTTTTTAACACACAAACCTTTATTTTAAGAAATGTTTTCGGCTACAGTTTGCCCTCATCAGCTTTAACATTCGATTACAGTTTTATTCTAGAACTTAGAACTTGTTTTAGAACATATTTTAAATAGTAAAGAATTCATATGTTCTAAAACAAGTTCTAAGTTCTAGAATAAAACTGTAATCGAATGTTAAAGCTGATGAGGGCAAACTGTAGCCAAAAACGTTTCTTAAAATAAAGTTTTGTGTGTTAAAAAGTGGCCTGCTCGAGTGTGCTAGTATTAAGCTTCCTTTTCATTTGTAGCCTTGAAGAGCAGTATAAAAGTTATAGACGATAAATGTATACAGCTTAGTTTGTGGTAACTTGCCATTTTCAAGAACACTGCATTAGACGTACTGTAGCACTTTAATCAAACAATTGCTGCACCCTTGAAACTTAAAAAAGTGTATGTGAAAACAAGATATAAATTGTAAATTAATGCTAATTTTAGAGTTCCAGCTATTGAAATCTGATGCCCTGCATTAAATAGGTTTAACTGTTCTGCGTTAAAATCGAGGTTATTGGGGATCGCTTGTTTGGGTTTTAGAGGTTTTTTTCTTCAGAGTGAGTTGGGGCCCCCCCGCATCAAGGGGTCTGCTGACTATCAGCTACTGACTAATCAGTGGACCAATACTGCCCACCAAATATTTTTGCAAGTGAAAAATTATTTTATCTAATTATCTTATATTATGTATATAAGAAAAATTGATTTGATGTATATGAGAAATGTTTTATTGTATTTTCTACTTTCCTGATTCAGTAAAACTTTTATGTCTTTTTCTAGTCCAGAAATAAAAATGGTTGAAAAACCACTGGTGCTGTACTTATGTTTATAAATTCAAATCAAGTTACAGGCATACCCCTTAAATTATGTCATCTTAAATAAAAATAAACTATAAAGCCAGTGGTGGGATTCAAATCATTTAACAACTGCCCTAAGTTTGCTGCCCTAATAACCATTTTAAGTATAAAAAAAAAATATATGTTGAGACAGTTTATTATTTCATACAATTAATACTTAAATAAGAACAGCAAAACAGGTACACAAAACTAGATTATGCTATAAGAGTTTTAAAATATTAATGAGAAAATATTAAATAATAACTGACAAAAAAAACTGTTATTTAAGATATTTCCATATTGCTTCTTGATTGGTGTCCTTACTTGAATTTTCTTTGCTTTTATCAGAGTATCATTGGCTGTGGATTTATCTTTAACCATCTTTTCACTGTAGGAATAGGATCCTATTCCTTTAGAGCAGTGGATCCCAAAGTGGTTATATTATAAGAAGAATTCCACTGAGTAATAATACAGTACAAAGAAGGATTGATGAAATGGCTCAGTGCATAGAAAATTATTTATGCGAGTTCTTAAAAACATCTGAATTCTCTATGCAGCTTGACGAATCAACTTTGCCAAGAAATGAAGGGGTCCTTGTGCTGACGGGGTCTGTGGCAAATTAAAATTAATTTGGGGGTCCATGGACAATGTCGGGAGTCAGCAAAAGGTTTAATATAAAGTAAAATAATTATGACTCATTTTCATTATTATGAAAGTTAAAATAAATAGCAATAAATAAATTGGTAGCCATTTTTACATCCTGAGTAAAATATAAGTATAGATAGGTACGTAAAATACAAGTAATGACAAGCATCGCACAGTAGGAGTCCGGCTGACCATGGCTGTCTAGTTATATATCTATGCAGGTTTAAACAAATCTCGCTGCTACATGCAATAACTTGTCTAAAATATGGTACTATAAAAGAGTCATGCATCTAATCAACAATTTAGTTCTGTTTTGTGCATGATGTAAAGTGAACGCAACAAATTTTTCTAGTTTTGAACAAAAAGCAGTATCATTTGTATTGCTATGAAGATACATATGTTACATAAGTACAGTGGTATTTTGGTTAACAACGGCCTTGGATAATATCATATTTGGTTAATGACAAGTGGTTGTAAGAAAAAAATGTCTTGGTTGACGACTCCTGATTATGTGAACTTCGACAAAATAGAGCTCTATAACAGCTCGTCATCAAATCATGTGATTCATTAGCTCACAAGTCAGTGTTAATCGTTATTTTTTTTAATCACAATCAGTTCAAATCCGACAATATCATTATTAAAATTAATAAAATTATAACCATATAAAAATATATTTAACTTAAAAATAATTAACATATAGTAATGAACACAAATTATTTAATTAATTAAAAATAGAGATGTAACATTTCAATAGTTTTTAGTTTCTTAAAAGATAATTTCTAGATGATTATTATTATAAATTCTGCGAACAAAGTTCTGATACTATTGTTTGTTTGTGTTATATATTTCATGACACCTGCGCGTGGTATGACGTCACAGTTTCAGGTTCCATTAGAAGAAGAAAAACATCTGTCTGAGATCCTATAGTTCATATAGACAATAAATAAATTGGCAAGTAAGTGTTCGTTTGCTGTCAAAGGGCAAAATCAAATCTTATCTATATGATAATCATTGAATCTATAACCTGCTAATTAGGGTTTACGGGTTCGTTTGTCAAAAATCTCCAAAATGAGCCCAATTGTCCTTCTTGTGAAGATTGATAATGAAAAACTGTTTTCATGAACAATTCATTTTATTAATGTTAAGTTTTTTTTGTAGCAAATATAATAAATAAATGATATTTTCCATATTTTTAGGACATTTTAAAAGAGTTTTATTTACATTTTTAATACTTACCAATGTTGTGGGAAGGAGCCGGAATGAATTAATCAAATTTCAGTTAAATCCTATGGGTACCTTGGATAATGATGGTTTTGGTTAACGACGGTAATCCTGGAACGGATTACCGTCATTAACCAAGGTACCACTGTATTTTTGAATACAATTGATATCTTCTTGTATATTAAATTTATTTAAGCAAAGTTATATAAATTTATTTTGACAAAAGTATAACAGTTTTATTATATAATATTTATCAATGTTATATTTTGTTATTTATTAATTTATTTGATAATAATTGAATTCAAGAAAAATAAATAATTAAATTATTAAAAAATGCATACCTATATAAAATTTTAAAAATGCATACTTATATAAAATTTTATTCTTATATCTTAAATAATTAATTGATGTGAGCATTACTTTATGGCATTGCATTTTCAAAATATTAATAAATAGTGGTTTGTTGCAAAAAATAATTTGCTTTATTTTCTTATATCTTGAATTTGTCCCCCTTTTTTTTACAGATAACAATATGAGTGAGCCAAAGAAAAAATGCAGACAATATATAGTGTTGAATATTTAAAATATGGCTTTATTCTGTTACCAGTAAATAGTACTTTATGTACTGTCTATGCAATAAAATTTTGTCAAACAAATCAATGAAACCTTCTAAGCTTAAGGAACATTTGCTATGTACTTTCTATGCAATAAAATTTTGTCAAACAAATCAATGAAACCTTCTAAGCTTAAGGAACATTTGACAGAAGTCCATAGCAACAAAAAAAGATAAAAATTTAACATTTTTAAAACAGTCAAAGAAAAATATTTGAAAACACCATCATTGCAACAACATCTGAGCAAGAATTTGACAACGAACTGCGTGTTTCTTATAACATTTCTTTACTGATTGCAAAGTCCAGAAAGCCATACACCATTGGTGAAGAACTTATTCTACCAGCTGTAAGTGAGGTAATATGCATTGTGCTGCATAAACCAGCTTCTGATTTTATAAAAAGAATTCCACTGAGTAATAATACAGTACAAAGAAAGATTGATGAAATGGCTCAGTGCATAGAAAATTATTTATGTGAGTTCTTAAAAACATCTGAATTCTCTATACAGCTTGACAAATCAACTTTGCCAGGAAACGAAGCTTTACTTTTAGTGTATGTGAGATTTGTAAAAAAAGAAAAAATTTCCCAAGAATTGTTATTTGCCAAATGTTTGGAAACTGATATAAAAGGTGAAACAATATATAATGAATTAAAAAGATTTTTCAATGTAAATGTAACCTTTGAATAATATCCTCTCTGTTGCTACTGATGGTGCTCTGGCAATGGTAGGACGACACCGAAGCTTTTCGGCATATTTAAAATAAGCTATACCGAATGTATTATTTGTATATTGTGTCATTCATTGACAACATTTAGTCACCAAAAATCTTAGTGAATGCTTGCATGGTTAACTAGATTATGTCATTATAGTAGTTAATAAAATCAAAGAGAATGCCTTAAATGAGAGATTATTTGCTCAACTTTGTTTGGAAAATGATGAAGATTATAATAGTTTACTACTTAACATGGAAGTTCATTGGTTATCTAAAAATGCATGTTTCGATCAATTTTATGCACTCTTTGATTCAATGTTGGAATTCCTGGAAAGTAAAGACAATGATTTGCAGCTCAATTTAATTCAAAAAATGACATAGCTTATATGACTGACTTATTTGCCAAATTTAACAAAATCAGTTTGAAGCTACAAGGTGATCGATTAAATTTAATCAAAACTAAAAGTATAATATCTTCGTTTGTTACAAAACTTTTTCTATACAAACAAAACTTGGGGAGAGGAGAATGCTCTCAGTTTCCAAATCTTTCAAAATTGCAAAAACAAGATGATTTGATTGCTTATTGTCAACATTTAACGGCTCTTCATTCTGACCTCAGCCAAAGACTTGAAGACATTCTTTACTTGGTTGACCCACAAACTCAGATGAATCTGTAATAATACAAGAGCAACTTATTGAATTATCCACAAATGAGGAGCTAAAGCCAATGTTTGAACAAGGATACCACAAATTCTGAATTACAAAAACAGACACCAATTTTATATCCTGCATTATGGGTCACTGTACAGAAGCTGTTGATTGCTTTCCCATCTTCTTATTTAGTAGAACGTGGATTTAGTGCAGTTATGAGCCTCATCACAAAAAAAAGAAACCGAGTGGAAATTAGTGCTCATGGATACTTACATGAGCACTAATTTCCACTCACAAACAAACAGAGTAATATGTGAGTAATATTACTCACAAACAGAGTTGAGCATAAATACCAGTAATCTCATATCATCCCATCAGGTTCATCTATCTCATTGGAAAAAAATAATAATTTTTTTTTTTTTTTAAATACAAAAACACAAAAGTTATAATTTCAATAAATTCTATTTTAAATATCAAAATGTTTTACAAACATTATACAATCCAAACCTCAAAGGAATTTAATCCAAATAAACCTAATTAACTTGCCAAATTTAACCCTTGAAACACAATGGAATTTTAATGATTCTAAATAATTTAAGATCGGAAGAGCGTCGTGTAGGGAAATGATTCCAAATAATTTAGACAAATTATACAAATTATTAAACCAATGAGTGGCTCCATCATTCCAAATTAATATAACTGCCTGAAGAATCAATCCATTCGTTGGCCTCGGTGGTCTAGCGGTATGACGTTGGGATGGAACCCCAAAGGTCCCTGGTTCGATCATGAATTTTTTCTTCTTCAGGTAAATTTGCTTAAATTCTAGTTTAATTATTAATTAATAGATGGAGGTACTCATTGGTTTAATAATTTGTATAATTTGTCTAAATTATTTAGAATCATTAAAATTCTGTTGTGTTTTCAAGGGTTAAATTTGACAAGTTGATTAGGTTTATTTGAATCAAAATGTTTTATTTATATTTTATTTTTACTTCACCATTTACCATTCAAAACATCAAAGTTAAATTTGTAATTTTTCTATTATGCAGTCATGTAGAGTTATTTCACTTGGGGGTTCATGGTCAGGTTTTTGCTATAAGAACAAGTCCATGGGAATAGTAAGTTTGGGAAACACTGCTTTAGAGGTAGGCCAATTAGACTAATAGTCATTTGTTTGATATACAGTATTATATACTATTTGATATAAGTTATATGTTTGTTTACTAAAGTAGCAAACATGCGGGAATAAAAATATAATATTTCATCAAAGGATAATGAGTTTTACGAAACAAATAAATATTACAAACATAGTTCTAATTTTTTTTACCTATGGATGGAATGAACATTACTACAGGCATTTAGAATACACTGTTGCACAGACGAACATAAAAAAAAGAGTAATTACAAATTTACTTTCCTTACAAGTGCTATTTTAACCAGTTTTCTGAACTCAACAAAAAATTAGGTATCTGTTCTGTCAAACTGGCTGAATCCCACCACTATATAAAGCCAAAAAAGCAAGAAATTTTTTATTCAAAAATGTTTTCAACTATCCATGTAACTGAGGCTGGCTATGTGAATAGCCAGAGATATTTTTGAATAAACATTTTATCTTATTTTTTTTGGCATATAGTTTACTTTTATTTAATATTTACAATAAGAAATATTACATTATGTCACCTTAGGTGCAGAATGATGCCACAACTCGAAAATGTCCATAAGTCAGAGCACTGTCTTTTGTTTGTTTTTTACTTATCAATGCATATAATGCACTGCAGTTGTCATGTACATGCGTAACTAATATAAACAAAGCATTTATAACTAAAAGAAATACAATAGACCTTATTTTGAAAAAAGAAAGCATCCCCCTTTTTTCAAAAATATGCTGCTGAAGAGCTATAACTTCAAATTAAATACAAATTTTTGGAAATGATGGCAATTCAAAATATACACAAGTATGAAGCACATAGATTGAGGAGTCATAATTCAGAATATGATTGTATTATTATTAATGTTATTGAACTCAAACAAAATTTATGCAAACACATTATCTAATAACAATTTTATCAAAATTAGCTAAAATGATTGGTCTACATTACCATAAGCTAACAAGCTGGCATATTACAAATGATCTATCTATGGACTAAGTGTTAATCTACATCATTGATCATACTAATATATTACTGTTTATTACTTTTTGAGATAAAACTCATAAAGTTAATTAAATGTTAAAGAAATTTTCAAATCATATTTTATCCCTAATAAATATATTGTAATTTTATAATTTTGATTTCAAATAACAAAAAAAAAATAAATCTGTCCATCTGCATGGAGCAGGAGCTATAAAATTTTATTTAATCTCTAATATAAAAATAAAAAAAACTTAATACCATCCATTTATATATTTAGTTTCAATTAATTTTTTTTTTATTTTCCATTTATATAAAATAACAAAAAAAAAAAACAAAACAGCTCTACATGCACTATCTAGCATAATGTGTATTTTCTAATAAAAAAGCATAACTGTTGATTTACTATTGATATTCAATAACAATATTCTTTAACTTGACTAGATCACCATTCATATAATGGTGATCTAGGTAAAAAAACTCATTTATAATGTAAACTGTTCAATTATAGTAAGCTCAATTTTGAAACATTTATTATATCAATTAACAATGATTGAATCAATTCTATTGATAATGGTCATTAAATTATATATATAAAATTATTTTAATCAAAAAGTAGTCATAATATTGCATAATAATTTTTTTATGTATAAATAATTATTTTATCTATTAAAACAATAACAATCTTAAAGTGCTAGAAATAAAATAAAATAAATAAATAAAAGTGCTAGAAAGTCAAAAATTATAGTGATTATATTATTATGTTATCCATAAAAAGATAACTCTCTATGCTTTTATTTTGCATCAGATGATATAAGTAATTATTTTTTATAGAACATAAGATAATATCTGAACATAATTTCTAGTTATGAGAAATATATTAAAAATATTTTAAAATCATATTAAATATATACAGATAACTTTGCCAATGTTCTAATTGAATATTTTAATATTTTAAAATAGCAACAACAATTAGCAAACAGTCATAAGAATGAAAGACATTAAGAATAATTCCAACTAAAAATTTTCATTTTTTTTTTTTTTTTATTAAAATTGGCTCAATTCCAATTCGATTCTCCACGTAAAAACAATACACTTATGTGATTAATGACATGCCAGTCAATGTCACAATGTCATAGCAATAGTGCCTTAAAAATATGAGTTAATTCAGTCTTTTCTTCTAAGATATTATGTTAAATTATTGTTCCTTTTTAATAAATAAATGTAATATATTGTAGCTAATTTTTATTTTAATACTTTGTTTTTGTATATCATCTCTAATGTGACTTACACATCATCTAGAAGAGTTCTTGTTTTTTTGTATTTTGATCTAGATATTCTATTCTGTTCTAAGAACTCTAGCTTGTTCATTTATGCATAACAAATTGATAATGGCCTTGATAGACTGAAAGTGCTTTTCAATTATAGTTTTGTGTATGTATATAACTGTTTATTAACTATTTATATTCTACTAACTATGCTTGTGTGTTACCTTTTGATTTGAAAAAAAAAGTAATTGGTTTAACTGGCTTAATAAATTAACACATTGACAAGCCAGGTCTGGAGTCATCTTGAACAACTGAAGATGTAAGATCAAAATCAAATCTGGAACCTTCAAGGTGTTACACAAATTCTTTAAAATTAGATCATCTAGCCAAGTTCTTTAAACATAATGCTATTGTGCACTTAATGAATATATTAATATATATTTAGGCTTTTATATGCATTAGCAAATGGAAAAAGATTGATTTGCTTTACAGCAGTAATGTGGAACATAACTATCACAATAATGAAGTATACTTGCATATTATTGTATAACTAGTAAATATGCCCTTCAAAAATGACGGGTAAAATAAAAATTAACTGATGCAATTCTTTTTTAATATTGATATAGATAATATACCTCTTGAATATGGGATTGAAAATGTTGAAGGAATTAAGAAAAAACACAATTTCAAAGTATTTTAATAGACTATTAAATATATCAAATGTTTCATGATAATAATTGGAAACATTAGACAATATATTATATCTGTAAAAATAATTTATTAAAATGGTATAAATAGTAAGAAAAGTTTTGGATGTTAATTCAAAATTTGACAGATATCAATCATTAGGCCACAATAATGCTGATGAATCAAATTTTCATTAAATTTGTTATCGATTTTAATAGCCTCTGTTAGAAGCGTTGGTTGATTATTTGCTTGTAATATGCTTCTCTTCCTAGTACAATATCGTTGCTGTCTTTCTCGATTTTTCCGATGTAATTTTTCTTCTCATGATTCCATTTTAAACTAATAGGGAAAAAATAATATCAGCATAGTAGTCAAAATGTATCTATAAGAAACTAAAATAAACATGCTTTTAACAATTTTAGTTTTGGTAAAATACCACCAAGACAAATTAACGTCTGTATATTTATTAGGTATAATAAACACGAAGTTTCACCGATTTTGAAATAATTCCTTCAAATTCATTAAATTTTAAATCATTATTTTATATTTAATTGGAAAATTTTGATCCAGCTATAATGTAGCTTCTGAAGCCATCATCATATAGTATAATTATATATTAAAAGATATTAATAAATATCAAATTTAAAAAAATGTATTGACTGGTCTAATGTGCTCAAAAGAGATCATAGATCATATTTATAATTGCCTACGATCACATGGAGTCAAGCTACTCATTAAGCCTAACAAAATTTAACTTATACTAACTTATTTAATATAATGATAAATAGAAATATCGGATTAAATATTAAAAGATATAATATCGAATTAAAATAAGGACTATGCATTTAAAATAAAACTATAACACAACATACCTTTGAATATATACTTCAAATTTCAGTCCAACAGCAAACAATAGGAGCTAACATTTGCAATTTCTTTCAGACGTAGTGATCATATAGTACAATGAGACTGCTCAGACACCTAACGACTGATTTTTCTAATTCAATAGCATCACCAGCTAGGTGTATCACGTGGTCATTGCAATCCAATAATATCACTTAAAAAGCGTTACTCTTTTCAAACTTGGACTTTTATATATATAGATTTAAGTAATATTCAATAATAATCTAATATTCAGTAAATAAAAATTTAAGTAATGTTCAATAAATAATTTCACTATTGAAAATTATATATATAGATTTAAGTAATATTCAGTAAATAAAAATTTAAGTAATGTTCAATAAATAATTTCACTATTGAAAATAATGTACATCATCAATATTTCTATTTCATCCATTGCTGGATATATATGCCTCCTTTTGTTTCCACATGGACATATCTTGTGTAATCTGCATCTATTTGGAACTGTCACATTGTGAAGAGTTAATTCTGACCTGTTCTGTTTATTATTTTGTTATGCTCTTTTATTATTTATCATTATTTTCAATATCATCTAATGTATTGTATTTTAGTTTGAGTTGACTTGTTGGTTGATTCTCCATCTCAGCATTTAGTAACCGTGTTACAGATGAACATCCGTCTTCCAGACGAGCTTTCCCGGCTAATGATGTCATCTAAATCTAAATAAGTTTTACCGCTGATCTGATATGGGAATATAAGAATGATCTCTTATTGATGTATTGTTCGGTACATAATTAAATTGTAAAGAGGATGACATGAATTGATTGATCTGTGACTAATAAATTTAAAATTTTTGCATGTATTTATGTAAATGAAGCGACACAGGACTGTACTTCACTCGATATAAAAGCCAACACAACCAACAACTCAGCGAGGTGTTGGTTCTAAAGTGAAATTGGTTGAGTGACATTGGAATTCTTGTAAAGGTCTACAATTTGCTTGAAATTTGTATCTGTGATGGAGGTATTAGAAATTAATTAATATTTAAGATTATATTTCTTATGAATAATTGGATTGTTGAGATTTTAGTTGAATTAAATAAGTTTTGTTGATTAATTGATTGTTGTTTTAATAAAGCGTTAAGTAACACTTTTGTAAGTGTTTTCGAGTGTAATATTTTTATATTTTTTGTTATTTAACTTGTTTGAGAATTTATTCATTTTATTAGTATAAGTTTCTAACATTGTTTTGTTGTTCTTAGATCTAACACTTAATCAGTACTTCTAGTTGTAAGTTCTGGTTTTGTTTCATCAGTTAGAAGTTAAATGTTGTTAGATTGTTTTGAATTTACTTATATTTAATTTAGAAATTAGTAAAGACCTGAGCTCAGGCCGAACTCAGGAATTTGCAGCGTCGTTAGATCGTTAGATTAGTTTGTAATTAATATTGTTGATATTAATTAGAATTAGCAACTTTGCAACATTAATTTATTCAAATTCAATTTAATAATAATTTACCAAACCTTCTATGTTATCCAAGTTTTTGCATATCTAATAAGATTCCTCAGTCACATTATTTTGGATAATCAGGACTCTACTGTATTTAATATCATCTGCCCTATATTTTGGAACTCTCTCTTATGTTTGTTTCTTCAATATATTCTTTGCTTCTGTTCTTATTAACATTAAATAATGGGATAATGTAAATTCCTGCCTATAAATCATCATCATAGTTTATCTTTTCAAAGTATGTTATAGGTAGTTTTTGCTTTCTAAATGTCACTTTAAACTTTGTCTTACTTTACATCTTTTTTCTTAACTACTATAATTAGTTTTGATTTAAAAATTAGTTTGTTTTATTAAAATAACATTTATAATGTAAAACATCTAAAATTATTGCTCCTATAAATTAATTGTTATATTACAGTCAGTGTGGCCTCAAAATGGAATAACTTTATTAAAAACATTACCTAACATATGTGATAGCTTATCAAAAATTTATAATAAAGGTGGCTTTGGTATTTCAACAAAATTAAATTTTCATATTTTACAAGTAAGTCAATTTTATACTTAGATATTATTTGTATTATATTTATTAATTTTAATTAGCTAGCTATTTAAATAATTTTAATTATTTATATCTTTAAGCATAATTTAATGAGATTTTTTTTGGATACAATACTTTAAGTCAAACTATTTTTAAACAGAAAATTGTATAATAATATAATAGTCATATCAGTAACTATTTTTAATCTAATGAAAGAATGAAAAAATATCTATTATAAAAATCATTTAAAAAATAAAGAATAACAATCATACTTACAATTTCTTATTAGAATAATTTCATTTGCAAATGATATATAAATGCAAAAATATTGTTCACTAACAGATAACCAAAACTGACCTTCATCAAACAATACCTCATTTAAATTAAAAATGAGGAAATAGTATCTTTTACTTATTAATATTAAACTAGTAAACCTGTTGCAGCTACACCAGCAATAAAAAAAATGTTGATCAATGATTGATGTTAATTTTAATGGTTTAAAATTTAACTTACTTAATAGATGAAAATTCTTTATTATTAGCAATGTTTTGTCTTATTAATTTAAGAAAATACCTCTCTCTAAAAAATTGTAGAATTTTTGGGATAACTGGAAAAAGAAAATTATAAATTATCTGAAATACTTGTTAGTGATGCTGAAATATATAATTGATCATGAGAAAATATATATATATTTTTAAATAAACTGCAATTGAATCAAAGATTGGTCTTGAGTCTTAATTCTTGTGATTCTAAATGCTTATTTCAGTGGGAACTATCTTCTTTGCCATTCAAATGCAAAATTATGGCAAAGACGATACTTCCCAGTGAAATCACTTGACTTAATTATTCTGGAAATTAACCCTTTAAGTGCCATTTATTTCAATTTCCATTTATAATCATATGTAATCAAATAATTAAAATTAAGTTTAATTAATATGCAAAAAACTATTATATCTTGCTTAATTTTAGGCTAATCTTTCAACATTTTCAAAATTTATAATTATTTTGCCCTGTTTCTAACAGTGTAAGAATTTTTTTGGAATTTTATTTTTTAACAACTTGTTTGTTCCATATGAGATTGCAGAAAACATGATGTTTTTTGTTTTTAGCTATTTGTTCACATGAATAGTTCATAAAGATGCATCTGGTGAACTTTGTAAACTGTGGTTGGTTAAAAGGAAGAGATAAATACATTAAAACTTTTAAATACAGCACTACTAGCAAATGTTCTAATAGTTTTTATTCTCGTAAAACGTTTTCGGACTATTTTTAGTCCCTCTTCAGTACACTCAAACTTTTATCGTCTATATTATATGGAACGTAAGATATTTTCCGTCATAGATGAGATAAATACATTTGCAGAGATTAAGAAAGCAACTTTATTACCATTTCTGTACAAATTTTTCCAACCATTTTATGGAAATATGCATTTTAGTTATAAACTCTTGTCAGTTTTCTGTGAGCTCAGTTGTTTGGAATTCAATGATAGTAACATTACAGAATTACAAGAGATATTGAAATATTACTGCAAGACCTTTTGTAAAATTTAAACATGAATCTCAGTCCATATGAAGATAGCTTATATAAAGGCGTTAAACTCTTGTAATTTTTTTATAAAAAATTTCTTTATAAATTTTTTCATTATAAAGGTCACATCATTGAATATAACTGACATATTTTGATCTTATATCTTTACTCATTCTAAAATAAAGGACATGCATGGAAAGTAAATGAATAATTATTTCTAGAAATATTTCTTGTATTATATAAATTTTTATTTTTACAGCAAAAAATAGTTGATCCATCTTCAAATATTAGTCATTTGTTAAACTTGATTGATGATTTAGAGAAGATACTTACTTTGAAAATGCAGTACAAATGTTATATATCTCTAAGTGAATTTTCATCAGTAAGTATGTTTTAATTTTAATTATATTTTTCTGTAATTGTTATTTTTGAGAAAGGTAATAAATACATTAGATTCTCAATTAATTGAGGTGGTCAGGAAATTAATTGCCTTAAATAATTGATTTTCTAGATAATCTGAAAAATGAATTAAAAACTTGGAATTATGAATATTTATTTAATATAAATAAAACAAATTGTTTGTTTTTGTGTTTGTGTGTAGACCTGGTAGGCAGTGTGACACAACAGTGATCACCATGTGCCTGTGCCAGATTGATATAGCATTTTGAGGTAAATCAAACAATGGAGAGCAATGAGTAGCATTCAATTCTGAAGCCACCAGATCAGAAAAGAAGTGTTTAGACACCAGAGAATTTAGAGTATGTTCATGCAGCACTGGAACAGAATCCCTGTTGCTCAGTATAGCATCATGCAAGAACTTTGCATGTATATATGATGCTCATTGGGCTGATTGCTGGCAAATTTAAAGTTCCCATCCTTTAAAACTGCAAATGGCTCAGGACTTGAGGGACATTGACAAGGACAGCAGATGCACTGCTTATGTTAACATTCTGATAAGAATGGATTGCCCATGTTGCTCTAGCAGCTGCTGATGTCAAATGTAGCAAACATTTTTCTCAGTGGCTTTGTCAATAAACAAAACTTCAAATACTAGTCCAGTGAAAATCCTCAAATTCTTCATAAAAATCCTCATACAGGTCTGAAAGTTATTGTGGGCATATGTGGAATTATTGGCCCATATATATATATATATAGAATTGTGCTAGATATGCAGTGACTGTGAATGCCAACTGCTACAGTAGCATGTTGCAAAATTTCCTCATGTCAGAATTTCAGGCATGACAATTGGTGAGCACTATTTGGTTCCAACAGGATGATGCAATGGTGTACACAGCTTGCACAATTATAACTCTACTCTGAGAGTTTTCTCAATCATCTATCCCCTGCTTTGGTGATTTGACTTGGCTTCTCATACCCCAGATTTAACAGCTCCAGATTGCTTCCTTTGGAGGTACTTGAAGGAGAAGTCTGCCCATTGTTTTTCACATGATTGAAGAGTTGAAGACTACCATCTGTCATGAAATACAGGACTCAATAGGACATGGTGCTATATATCATGAACATTTTCCTGAACTACCTCCAACAATGCATCCATGTGGGTGTAGGATATTTAATAGACATTATTTTCAAGAAATGCTAATGTTTGTAGACTGTATTAGATGCATAATGTATAGTCTTCCATTTCATTGCCAAATAAAATTATTACAAATTGTCATTATCTTGTTACCAAAATTGATAGATACAAAATGCACCATTTGGTATAACATGCAGTTTATATGTATATTATACAGGCATAAAATTTCTATTGATTGTATAATGCAAAAGTTATTTTTTATTTATTATTTTTAATGATAAATAAATAATACTCTATCATTATCTATAAAAAAAAAAAATACAATACACTAATGAATTGTGAAGACAAACCATAACTTAAGTCTAGAAAGAAAGAATAATAAACTTTCTTAGTAGGACCAAAATGATGAAACAAAAATTCTTTTTGTCATTCTTAATAACTGAAGAGAGAGGGACTTGTCCAGAAGTACTACTAAAGATAAGTTTTTTTTTCCTTCTATTAAGGAAGAATTATGGAGTTGGACATTAATTTATATTTTCAATGATCAATGCTGACTGTCTACATTTTGTTCCTTATTGTGACAAAAATTTTGTTGTGCATTTTGCTTTGCTATCTTTTAATTTCTTACTTGAATAAAATTTCTGTAGAAATTCAAAATAATGGAAAATTTTTTCTAAACTTTTTCTGACACTATAAGCTATACACTTTAATGAAAATCAATATGAGAAAATTATACAAATTTTTTAAACAAAATTGGACAATATTGAAAAATGTTTGATTTCACAATAAATTATAAGTGATATCACAAATATATATTGTAGTAGTAGTAGTAA
Organism: Olivierus martensii; assembly: GCA_000484575.1. Taxonomy (NCBI): domain Eukaryota; kingdom Metazoa; phylum Arthropoda; class Arachnida; order Scorpiones; family Buthidae; genus Olivierus; species Olivierus martensii. Next base: position 49,782 of record AYEL01071192.1, read on the forward strand.
AGACAGGGAGGAGCCTACCTAGCCCATGCACTGCAATCAACAGAATGTAATATTTTTTCGTATTAAATCTCGTTATTTCTTAACATATTACAAATATTTACTTAAGAATTATTTTTTATTTAAAAAAATTATAAAAAGATTATTTACCCACTATTATATTTAAAAATGGAAAAATTTGCTAAAATTTATTAAAAAATTATCTTAATCTTTATCTTAATAAAATTATCTTTATCTTGTTGTGATACCATTGCACACATTTCACATGAACTCTATGTGCATGATTACAGTTCTATGATGGAAGAAAGTTAAAATTGTTTTGTTATATGTTTTCTAAACCCTTAAATAACCCTTATATCGTCTAAATAAAGTAAATCTGATTCACCGTAAGAAAAGGATTATGATCTTTGGAATGTAAGCTTAACATTATCAAGGATTTTGATAAGAGAATGAAAATTTGTGAATTGGCAAAGAAGTTTGAGCTACCAGAATCCACAGTAAGAACACTCATAAAAGATAATGAAAGAATTCTCAATACAGAGAAAAATGCTCAATTCTTGAACTCAAGCATAATTCGTAAATGTCATGGTATTATTGCTGAGATAAAAAAATGCTGAAATTATGATGTGATAATTAGGTAAAAGTGAATAACTTTTTACGTAATCATTTATTTTTTTAATATTTTGTATTAATATGTATAAAGAATTGCAATTTTATTAAATATTTTTCTTCTAAACTAGTATTTTTGTTAGTTCTTGGTCCCAATTAAACAAAATTTATATGTATTTATATGCAAAGTTGTACCCCGACTTATGCAAATTCAACTTACGCAATTTTCGTCGGTCCCACCTATTGCATAACTTTGGGTATTACTGTATTTTAAAAAAATATCAGAAAAATGTAAACGCTATTTTTGTCGGTCCCACCTATTGCATAACTTTGGGTATTACTGTATTTTAAAAAAATATCAGAAAAATGTAAGCTGTTATATCCATCATCAGATTTACTAAGTGCAATGATTGAATTTGGCAAGATTTTTGGAAAAGAAACTAACAATTTGCATAAACAATGGAATTATAAAAAGAATATACTGTAATTTAAGCAAAATATCTCTTGACTTTTTAAATCAATATGCAAGGCAATTAAATGAAAAAATCATATATACTTATATAAATGTTGTTTTTTGCTCATATTAAAAGAACAAATTTATCATTTGAAGTTTATCAACAAAAAAATAATTTTATTTTAATTGTTGATAAACTTACAATGATAATCTAGTATTGTAATTCATTATATTGTATATAAAATGTATCATCTGTATTACAAAAATATCAATTAAAAATCTTATGAATTGATTGTTTATCAAAATATATTGTTTTAGTAATTTATTCAGTATTTAATAATAATTCAATAATAATTAATATTCTTATATATAATTAAACAATATATTTTGTATTCGGTATAGAAAAGGTATATGTTTTATATCGATTTATGTACACAGAAAAATAGCAATATTATAATCAATCACTTTTACTTGCACTTGAAAATACATAGTTGAAATTCTTACATAAAACACCAAACAGTGTTCGTCGATTTGTAAAATTTGGATATTCAAAATGCATATCAATGAACTTACGACAATTAAGTAGATATTGCTGTAATCATGTGTTTTTTCTGCATCATCCTAAAACATTCGATAATTCATATTTGTATTTAATCTTTTATTTCCTAAATTTATTTGATTTTTATATGTAAATTTTATACAAAATTTTTATTTATATGTATGTTTTTGTCCGTATGAACAATTATAATTTTAAAACTATATTTAAAATTTCAATTATTATTTTTCAGTTTAAAATTTACTTACAATAAATTTCCAGGTTTCTTTGGTGTTATAGCACATAAAGGTATTAAAAGAATAGAAAGAAAGAATAAAGACATATAGAAACCTATGACTTTTAAATAAAATTTAGCTGTACTGCTTATAAAATACAAAATGACTAGAAGTGCGAAGAACATAAACAACACGAACGTCACCATCTTATCTATTAGCTTTGCCGTTTGCAGACGAATTGACAAGACCTCTCACGGATCGCATTTAAACATCGTGCTATTTAAAATGATTCTGATCTGAAAATAAATAAGTTAAAAATTTTCAAAGATATTTCAAAATATTTTGTAAATTAATGTAAATAATATTTTGCTGTAAATAAAGCATTATTCATAAATTTTAATATAAACAATAATATACATCCTGCATTTTTTTTTTTTAAATTGTTCTTTTGATTGATTGATATTTCAGAATTGACAATCCTAAAAATTTTCTTTTTTATTAAGTTAGGAAGGTGAAAAATATTTCATATACAGTATTTTCAAATTTAAATTAAAGTACTGTACTTTAAAAGAATTAATACGAAAATATGCATTTCGTTACTTAGGAAGGAACAAAAAAGTACACCTTTATAATAATTTATTTAAAAAATAATTTTATTGAAAATAATCTTTGAATTGTTTTTACCAGTTGTATGATTCAAAATATATTGAACCTTTCCTTTAAATATTAAAAAGCAATAATTCATTTTGATATAAAAATATACTGTAGTACTGTATCTGAATACTGTGATGAGGTGTCAGCTAATTATGAAAACTGAAAGGTTCCTATCACTCATTACAAAGAACTTGTGTATCGAAATTTTCAAGCAAGTTTATTTTTTTATCAATTTCAGCAGTTTTATTATTATTTAGTTTAATCATTTTTGTAATAAACTGATAACATATAGCAATAAGCAAGCATGAATTTCCATGAATAATATCCTTTACCTGATTGCCGATGCTATTACGAGTATGGCACACCCTACATTTGCATTGGAATGACCCTACTATATAGGATGATTCAAAAGGTTAAGGAAAAAATGAAGGAGCACGTAGAGGAGGCAATTATAAGCAAAAGTTCTAAAGTCATTTTTTAATTTGGGGCTTTGTTTAAAAAATATAGCACATGAAAGTTTTGTGATGTATCTGACGTGGTGTGGTGCGTAGAATGCCGGGGAGTTTTGAGAGAGTGCCTCAGAGTTTCATTCGACGATGCTATGTCTCCATTGAATATGGTAGTCGGCAGTTTTTTTCCATATTTTACGCCCCCTTTCCAATCAGGGAGATTACTAAGGGGGCGGGGCCTTGTCGGCCGGATTGCCGCGTGGAAACGCTTCGGCTTTCCACTCTGGAGGACCCGGGTTCGAGTCTCGGGTCCCACCCCTTGAAAATATTTATCATGGGGTCCGGGCCCGGCCCGTCGATCCCCGTCCTCCACAATCCGGCTGACCCCTCCGCAGGGGTGGGCAGCCTGTGGAAGGGCTTGTTTCGCCCCGTCACTTAGTATTCTCCCTGAATGGAAAGTGGCGTCATCTGTTAACAAAAAAAGGGGGCGGGGCCAGTTCCAACCACGGGCTGCACCCACACCCGTGGAGAGGGGCTGGATGGTGAAGGACGGGGATCACGGGGCCAGACCCAGTACCCCGAAAAAATCCGGGACCAGACCCGGATCCTCCTGCGTGGCAGGCCGACAGCGTTACCACTCGGCCATCCGGCCGCCTAGTCGGCAGTTGGAACAACTTTTGTAAAATTGTGCAATAGATGCCGTACGATTGTATCCGTGCCGATGTAGCCTTTGCATAACAACTGTTGCCAACCCTAAGAGTATTTCGTCGATCTGTTATGGACTTTCAGTAGTTGAACCGGTCTAAAATGGTTGCGGCTTGACTTACTTTCGGCATTTTACACATGTTTTAACACCTAGAGAAAATGACGTCTTAAAACTTTCAGTGCTATATCTTTTTAACAAAGCCCCAAATCAAAAAATGACCCCTAAGAACTTTTGCTTAGAATTGCCTCCTCTACATGCTCCTTCAATTTTTTCACAACCATCTGAATCACCCTGTATAGCAGCGCTTCTCAAACTTTTTTCATTCACGACCCCATTTTTCATTACGAGATTTTTCGCGACCCCATTTTTAATTACGAGATTTTTCGCGACCCTAGGTATTAAATATGAAATAAAACATTCAAGTACATTAATCATTTACACACTGATTAAGATGAATACAGTCAACCAACTACACTGAAAATTCATATGTTGTCATATGTCAAATATTGGGCGTTTGTGAAATTACATATAAACTGAAATTCAAGTTTTGCATTTAATTTTTGCAAACCCCATTTTGGGCCGCGAAGCGAAATGGGTCACGACCCAAGTGAAATCCAGCATTTCGCTTCGCGACCCCAAATAGGGTCGCGACCCATAGTTTGAGTAGCATTTCGCTTTGCGACCTGGGATCACGACCCATAGTTTGAGAAGTGGGGGTCGCAACCCATAGTTTGAGAAGCACTGATTTATAGCAATTCATCACGTACCCATTTGGGATCGCGACCCATAGTTTGAGAAACGCTGTATAGTATCCAATACGATGGAGTGGCAAAAAATTCAACGGAAAAAGAATTCCAATAATTATATATCATCTTAATATTTTTCAACATTTTCATATGGAAATGGATTTTGTTTTTGAAAGATTAATGAACGGGAAAAGATTAATTATTTTAAAGACAAAACAGAAAAGTGAACATAGTATTTACTTTAAAGCGCAAAAGATAAATTATATATAGTTTTTTGTAATATATATTAAATGTATATTGAATTGAAAATCTAAAAATCATGTTTAAAATGTAAAAATCTTTTGTATTCTCAAATCAAAATGTGAATTAATCACACTATATACTCATCATCGAATCTTTATACGGACTTGTATTCTTTTTAAAATATATATCAAATTTTTTTAAATTTTTACTCGGATACATGAAGATATATTATTGAAATCAATGAGTCGGTTGCTTCAGCTCTTGAAGACCAATATATATATATCGTGTGTATATTGAAGACCTATATATATATATATATATCGTATTCAAGTGCGATCAGCTCTTGAAGACCAATATATATATATATATATATAGATTAAATTCAGGGATGAAATTGTAACAAACAATGATTTTATCGTTGGTAACAAATTAATAATTTTTCCAAATATGGCAGCATTAGATGGCAACTCGAAAAATATAAAATTCGGTTGCTATTATTTCTATTCACTTAATTAAAATTCTTCGAAAATAAACAAAATCATAAATAAAACGATTACAAATTTTCATTGATCATAATTTATATACAAAATAAATAATTACTAGATTATCTGATCAGAAATATCATTATTTTTAAATAATTTCAATCCCGCAGTAAATAATTTTTATATAAAAATCTTAAAAACTTGGATTCGGTTTAAATAATAATTCAAATTCTCAATTTAATATACATTACTTGATAGTTATTAATGAAAATAAATTGTTACGTAAGTAGTCGTATATCTAATTATAAATGCACTAAATTTTTTGTTTACAATTGTTTCTTTGAAAAGTTTAGGCATTTAGGAATAGATAAAGAAACATTTTTAAGATTCTTTCAGTCTACTATTCTGTGTAAGCAGCTAAATATCTTTAGAACCATATTTTACTAAACTAAATGTTTAATGTTTTTAAAATTACAGTAACCAAATATGTTTGCTATTAAACCAAAATCAACTAAAGAGTATGATCAAGTGAGTTTACTTATTATTTTTCCTGTAATATTACTTTACCAATATTTAGAATTGGGTTTCATTTGTTTTCGCTTTCTCTTAGTTTTAATCTATCAACTTTTTTATTTAATGAACATAAAAATAAATTGCACAAGAAAAAAATTTTAAACAGTATTATGATTAATTCGTTTAATTAATCCATATAACGTTGATTAATTCAAACAAATTAATAAATTTTCTCAAAGTCGATTGCAATGTGAATGAAAATTTTGTATTAATTTTAAAAAATGACTGTTGCTGTTATAACTTTTATGTCGCTCTTATGTATACCAGATTGGCAGTAAATTCATTATCAATCATTATTTGTACCAAATTTTTAATGGCACAAATTTAAATTTATGTTTAATTATTTTGGAAACTAATAAAAAGAAAAACTGATATTTCGTAAGTATAATTCATTTTAAATCAAGTTAAATAAACGAATATTGCTTAAAAAACAAATTTAAATATTCTTTAAATAATGGAGGAAAAATTTAATAAACTAATATAGTATTTACATATATAAATAGATAATTAATTGTGTATAAATTTAAAACAAGCAATTCTGGTAAGAAATAATATCGTACTTTCAGAGTGTGCCCTCCACTTTGAATTAAGTAATGATATGGGATTAAAATATAATCAGCAAAATCATTTTCAATGGCGTAACTTATATGTTGAATGGCAAAAAAATCTACTAGTTAATTTCATAGATATTACACGAAACCTCAAATATTGGGTGACCGCCATTTTTAATTTGATGAATCTACAGGATTAGTTAATCTTATTACAAATTAATCTTTAATTTAATAGCCTAACCGTTATACTAAATTTTATAGAATTCAATCAAATGATTCAAAAGTTATTATGCCCGTTATTTTAAACAGTTGAAGCAAGTTGAGTTGAAGATAAGTTGATTTGTCATCGAGATCATTCTCGATGACTTAATCTTCTTGCTAAAGTATAAAATTTCAATAATTACAATATATTAATTTAAGAGAGTATCTCAGAATTTGAATATCCGCCGTTTTTTAATAGCTGAAGCTGGAAGGTTAAATGTTGTGACCTGGAGATTATCTTTAATAACAAAACATCACTATCAAATTTCATGAAAATTTATTAAATAATTCAAAAGTTATTATTGGTGTATAACAATAATATATATCCATGGGTGGATACATGGACAGAGGAGAACCTGGAGATCGAGGTAATTAATATTTGGTACAATTATAAAATTATATTAAATAAACTCTATCTTCAAAAATGTCCAGTAAAACCTATTATGTTTAGAATGCTGTTGAATGAAATAAATTTCGAAAAGTTTGAATTAAAAAGATTTATTTTAAAATTACAGTACTAAAAAAGCCATTTTTACTCTATTCTGTCCCATATTTGTCGTAGAACGGGAAGGAATATTTGCGCACTTTTTTATGTTATTAATTCTTCATTACCCTTTTCTTCTTAACACATTTTTTAATGCTGTTTACGATCGTTTATTTTGTAGCCTTTTTACAACTAATATTTTTATTAATAATTGCCAAAATTGCTTAATTCGTGACGTCAATTGATCAAATTTGTCAAATTGTCTTTCGTACATAAATTTTGCATAAAAATTTTTTATGCAAAATTTTATTTATTATGAAAAGATGCGAAATGCAAATGCCCTCTGGAAAAACATTAACTAACCCATAAACCATCTTACTCACTAGATAAATCCCATCCCGACGTGCGTAGAATGATAAAAAACAGCTTTCTTTATGAAAAATTCACATTCTTCTGTCCTTTTGTGTTATTGTACTTCATTTATGAATTGTAAGATTTTGTATGCTCTTTGAATTAATAAAATTTATTTTTGCTGTACTATTGCTTTTGGCCACTCGATTGATGGGAATAATAATTTATTAGAAATACTGATATTGTATTTTATTTCCAGTTCAAAAAATTTTATTAAATGATTTAAAAAGATAAGATAACCATTAGAATACTGTTTCATAATATAGTATTTAACAATTTAAACATAATGTTTGTAAGAAATTTTTCGCGAATGATTTTGAGATTTGATAGAAAATTTCTAAGTACTGTACGAGTATTAAAGTATGAATATATAGGAAAAATTATAAGCTATTATTCTGCCAATAATTTCTGTTATGTATTATACATATATATTGCAATATCCTACTATTTTATACAAGATTTGTAAATCAATGTATTAGTAATAGTAGAAAAATAAATGACTGCGCTGCATTTCTTTAGAATATGCAATTTACAGTACAATATAATATAATTTTATATTAAAACCTTCGAACCTTCAAAATAAATTTCTTAGAGTTTACAATGCTATAAAATTAGACAAGAAAAACAAAAAAAAATATTTATGATGTTAAATATATACTGTATATACAATATATAAATATTTAATATAAATTTTACGTAATAAATATTTGTATAGATATTTTTATAATTATTATAATAACTATACTATAATAGTTTTTATAATTCCTCTTTAGCAGTTATGCTCGTTGAGAAAGGAGAATTTTAATCTGAAACTTCGATTATTTCTCTTAGAAGAAAAAATGAGAAAATATCAAATAAATGAGGAAAAACATGTAAGTAGGATTGAGCTGTTATTCGATTTAATAATCGAATATTTATGATATTACATTCTATTAATATACTTTGTAATCATAATCGAAAATGGGACATGATAGGATTTGGATTTTATGGGCGATGGATAAATATTAATGCTTCAAGATTATTTAATAAATTTCAAAAATATACACTAACTAATCTTTGATTCTCTCGGTTTTAATATCATTTTTATTTAATTAATTAACGATTTTCATTAGATTAATTTCTGAGTTATAAAAAATTTTAAAGCGTTTTACATTTTTACTAGCTAAAGCACTGCACTGGATATTATCAGCTATTTCCGATATTTAATGTTTGTTCTTAGATATTCATATTGGAAAATACATTAGAGCAGAGTTTTCCAAACTGTGGGGCTATCCCACTAGGGAGCGCTAGTCTATGGCCAGGGAGACGCGCACCAAAAACATCATTTTTGAGACAAACCAACAAAAAATAAATTCAAATTGGTGTCAAAAAAAGAATCAGTAAAAGGGTTATAAATACATATATCCATGTATCCAGAAACTTTGTGCTGTAGCTGTTTTAAAGACAAAATATCAATCTGCTTTAGTGATTGAAATATAGCGAGTAGCGATATCTTCAATCACACCCCGATTTGAGAGAATTTGTGCCGAAAATCTAGCCCACCCATCGCCTTAAATATTATGCTGTATTAAAGACATATTCTATTTTTCGTTTTTTTTTTAAATAATATTTGTTAATTGTATTAAAAATTATTACAACATTAAAAATATATATATTTTATGTATAAGAACATTATTTATACAAAATATGGTATTATTGTTTTTGTAGTATTAAATTTAAATATTTATAAAATTAGACTTCTATGAAAATGAGGGGCGTACTAATTTTTTATGAAAAAAGGGGCGCAGACACACAAAGTTTGGAAAACACTGCATTAGAGAATTTCAGATTTTCAATAATGATGATAACCTTATGACTGACACTGACAGTGAGAGCAATTTCATTAAATCGTTCTACAACAGTTTTAATTGAACATAACAGTAGAGAATTAGCGTGACATATGTACAGATATTGAATATATATTTTTAAGCAAACGTGAAAAATCTTGTAAAAATAATAATTTTCTATGTAAAAAAGAAAAATTGGTTTTATCATGATCCAATGAAACCGTTAATAGAAGAGAGATAAAGATACATTCATATTGACGCTGGACATTTTTTAATATGATCGTAAATTTTTTTCGTTTTAGATGAAAAATATAATATAAAAGATGTTTCAAAAGTTTAGAATAAACTTTAAAAGATGATAGAGGAGGAAAATCCAAAATCGAAAAATTCTAAGACATTTATTTCAATCCAAAATAATGTAAAGATCCGTTACTTCCAATTTGTATGATTAATAAATAATTATTGTGATAATTTTAATTTATTTTTACTAATTTCTTAAGTCAAAATATTTATCAACATCCATATATTTATGTATACAGTGGTCCCGGTTATAACGCGGGTTTGAGGAGTGGTGATCTGACCCGCGAGAATAATGGCCATATTCTCAATGACGAATTAATTCTAAGATCAAGATCACTCCTATTTTTCGTAGTCGTCATAACAAATTCCGTGAATTAATCTCCATCTGCGAGAGGTTATTTAACCCCTCTCCGATAGAAGAGAGTTAAATAACCCTGGTAGTTGAAGATTAATTCACGAAATTTGTTGTGACAAATACGAAAAATTAGGAATGATCTTGATCTGAGAATTAATTCGTCATTGAGAATAAGAGAAGCCGTCGGTTATAGCGTGGTAGTCTTATAAGACAACCGCGCTATAACCGACGGCTTCTCTTATTTTCTAATTTAGTAATTCTAAATTAGAGAATAAGAGAAAGCTGTCCAATTTATCCAAGAAGGTTCGTAATCTTCCTTCTGCAGTCCATCCTCGTATTGTTCCTTCCGGAATATCCAATTCCAGTTTTATTTGTGCTTTTGAGACACCACTTTTCAGTCGATCTATTATGTTTAGTTTCTCCTTAATGGTATACGATTTTCTTTTATTGTTTGCCATTGTCCATTAAATAAATTAAATGTTATTAAAACAATAACCATATTTGTAAAACTCGCTAAAATAACGAAACAGCCATCAAAAAAACATATGTATTAGATACGAACTCCCACTACACGTAACCTTTCGTTCACTTTGAATACTCGTGTTGCCAATCGAAAATGTTTTGAAGTTGTCATCTAAAAATTTTTAATTTTTATTTTCAAAGATATTTTGAAATTTATATAAATTACCATCAGAATTATTAACACGAATTCAAATTTCTATTATTTTATTATAAATAATAAAAATAGTTTTTGTTAATTTTAGTTCTGTTATTATTTAAATATGGCGACAAGAAGTTATCGAGGCGGATGAATGTCAATTATGCGTTGTATTATATTTTTCTCAGAATCTCTTTCAAAAAAGAATGAGGAACAGGAAAGACCCGCGGTATAAACGACAGCGTTATATCCGGGGAGCGCTTTATATTATAAAATCAATTTATTTAAAAAAAATTCATTATTGTAAATGATTATTTTGAGTTGTTATGGAATGAATGCAAAATTTGACGAAAGCTTAAATAAATGAAGAAAACCAAAATTTAAAATTCGAATTAATTTTTTAAATTTTATTTAAAATTCATTCGATGAGAATTGAAAAAATCATAGACTGAACACTTATAAATTCACTTTTTAATAAATAAACGATAATCTATTTAAATATAGCGCTCTGTTTATAATTTTAAAATAGGCCCAATATTTATGTCGGGTTTAGAATATCAGAACCAAAAGTTCTAAAACCTCAAATTTTGTAACCGTATATAATTTAATATCCTCCATAAAAAAACTTATAGAAATGTTTCATCTTGATTGGACCGATAATTTGAGAAAATCACCTTCATTTACTTTTCATTAGAAGGCAGTAGGCGTTAAAAGTACCGGGGAAACAACATATTAACTAGGTTTTTGTGATTTATGAGTTTATTCCTTTAGTATCATATGATAGTAAATATCATTTTGTTCAAATAGACCCAAATGCGCTGCATGTTGTTTTTTCTCGCTACATATTCTTTCTACAAGGTATTTTTATTAATAATTTATAAACCATATTTGAGTTGGATATTCGGAAAATCAAATTCAGTAATATTTATAATTGAATAAATATATATATTATTTGCGATTTTAAAACTTACTCAGAATTCTTTTTGTTCACTTATTGTGCCAGTCCAATCTAAATTTAATAAACAGATGTTCCAGAGTATAATATTTTTGGATAGCTTAGAAAGAGACTGTTAGAAGAGCTTTAGAAAATAAAATTTTTGTACAGAAAAATAGGAGTTTATAAATTAAATTTATAAGTTACAAATATTTATAAAATTATAAATATTACCTTTAACGCATCTTCTTTATTATTGTTTCTGTTTTTTTTTTTTTTACTTTTCTAAACATAAATAATAAATTTTGTTTTCTAGCCAGAAGCGATCACATAAAATAATAATAATATAAATAATATATGCGTAAAGAGGAAAAATTTTGTTTTCTAGCCAGAAGCGATCACATAAAATAATAATAATATAAATAATATATGCGTAAAGAGGAAAAATTAAATGATATTCATTAAGTTTCTATTTTATTCATTTTGTAGGATACAGGAGATATAAACAATAAATTAAATATGGAATTGCAACTGAAATTATGTGAAAAAGAAAAACAAATTCAGTTTTTACAAACAGAGTTGAAAGATAAAGAGAATGACATAAATTCCTTGAAAAGTGAAATAGAAAATGTTAGAAAGGAATTAATGGAAGTTGGGGATGGAAATGTTAAAATTAAATCAGAAAAAATGAATACGGAATGGATAATATCCGAGTTAAAGAGTAAAGTGGAAGAAAAAGATCACAAAGTCATTATATTAGCCAAAGAATTAAATTCGGTTCAAATAGAAATGAATGAATTAAAGCAAAAATATGCAAATATTGAAAATGAATTAAATATCAGAAACAAAGAATTAAAACGTATGAAATCTTCGGTTTGTTTTGTTGTCGATACTGTAAAAAATCAACAAACTTGTGATTCATCTTATACTGAGAAAAATGAAGAAAATATTGAATCGAAACGTTTGGAATTGTTTTATTATGATAAAATATTGGAAGATTTGAATCGTCAACTTATAGTATCAGAAGATAATGTTCAAAATTTAATGAAAATCTTAGAAACTAAGGATAGAATGCTAAATGCATTTTTAAGGAAATCTAGTAAAACTGTTTGCTTAGAGAACATTAACGAAAAATTGGAAGGGAAAATTTCAAAATAAATTGAGTTTAACATATTGAGCTGGTAAACTCAATTTTCAATTAGAAACTGTTTTATTTCCAAAGCTGATACTCAAATGCAGCACTGTTATTCATTCAGAATGTAAAAATTTCTAATAGTATCTTAGAAAATTTAGACGAATAATATGTAAATAATCGAGAAATGAATATAATAATTAATATATTCATCAACTGAAGTCAAAATAATTTTTATGAAATTATTTTGTATCGGAAAATTGATTTCATTCACCTGTTAATATAGTAATAATAATTTATATATAGAAAGAAATTAAAATTGATTTTCGATAATATCAAAAAATTAACATTAAAGGTTTATATTTGGTGAAAATATAAGAGAAAACTTTGTAAACGAAATATATATTTTGAATATGACAGTAAAAAACCAAAAATAAAAATACAGGGTGCCCACGTTTCTACGGACCAGGCATTTTTCTCGAAAACTACCGGTTATATGTGAAACATGTTTCCTGTTATACTCTCCTTCCAAATTACAATGTCATTATTATTTTTTTCTGCGCATCCTCTCGCGCAGCGCGTGCTTCAATTTTGTTTTCTCGAATGGAAGTGTATTATTTTTCTAACGGAATCTGATTCATCCAACTTTTTATGCAATTTTCGTGGTGGAATTATTTTCCTACGACTGATATTTTCGGAGATATGTAAGAATAAAGGAACCATTCAGAAAGGCATAATTTGATGCCATCGTTTCTATAGATCAAGCATTTTTCTTGAATAACAAATAAGATTTATGATTATTATTGCCTACTTCCTAAAATTGTTTCAAAGTATAAGATTATTGGAGAATCCATTTAAAATTTTTTTTCATATTAGGATAATACGTTATGCCGAACCAAGGATTTGTCTATTGGCTTTCATACTGCCAGCTATCGAACTTAGGAATAAACAAATTATTTACGATATGCAAAACCATATCATAGATTGTTTATTGACAATGATTTTTAAATCATTTTAGATATCAGTTTAGATATTTAATTGTAGTTACGTGTACATACTATCAAAATTTCTAATAAAAATCATAGATTTCAACTTTAAATTATTCCTATACAAATTATAACTTATTGTTGAAATTTCTCATGTTAAGGACTGCGTATTTCACTTTTCTGGAAATTAATCGTTTCCAATTGCGCATATCGGAAAATATATTTTGCTCCGATTTAACTCAGTCGCCTACTCAACTGAACGTTTTTATCTAGCTAAGATTTGCTGACCACCAGTTAGAACCGAAGCTTTGAACAATTCTAGTGTCTTCATTTTAAAAAAATCACCGAAGGCACTTTTTCGAGGGCTTCTAGTCCCCTCATTTTCCATCAGCAATTGTTGAGCACTTTTCTAATTGGAAATCTCTAGTCACCTAACTTTTTTTTACATCTTTTTAGATACTTTTTCCACCAGAACAATTTCTTCTTTTTGCTCGAGAGCAATTTTCGATAAGTTATCTATTCGTATCTTAATTTTTCATTTTGTTTTTAAATATAATATTGGCTAAAAATATTTAAATATAATTCTGCTAATAATTTAATTCGATAGACTGATATACAGCGCAGTATATCGTATACCAATAGATTATCCCAGTAAAAATTCCAGAAAATCTAAATTAATTTTAATTTAATCAAATTAAAACTTAAATTACGATTTTTTATGATATTAATTTTAATTACGTATTATTTATTAATTCATCGATTTTTATCTTTTCCTTCAAAAGTGGTCTGGAAGATATATTATTATTTAATTTATGGGTAACTCATTTATGATTTGAATAATATCTAAAATGAAAAATGACAAATTTAATTTTGCACTTTATATGGTAATTATAAAATATAAAAAAGAGTATACCGTTATGCTGTATTTTGCCAAAACGTAACGCTGATATTGCGCGTGAAAGATACACTTAAGAATGTAGCGGATTTTAGCAGATCATTAAACAGAATTGGATAATACGAAATATACGATGAGGTAACTTTGACATAACTATAGGTTATACGAGGAAAAGTTCTAGGACTTTATTTTTAAAAATTCGAAATTTAAACAGAAAGCTTAATTTGGAAATTTTCCCGCTAGACAGCGGAAGGGGACCAGCCGTTGTTTGGCTGCACGGGCCAAAAGAATAATACCAGTTTTTACGTAACGTCGCCTGGTAAACATGTCGGTATTGGAGCGAAGAGCCGCGAATGAGTTTTGCTTTTTATGGCGAAAAACATCCTCGGAGACTTTTAACATACTTGTTGAAGGTATGGAAACCCAGCTTAGTCAACGGTACGAGCCGTTTAAAGACGGGCCGTGACTACCGATCTGGTTGGCCATCAACCTTTTTTGATAAAAAGGGAATTATTCATCAACAAAATTGTATGTTTGGATATTATGCGTCGTTTAAAAGATGCAATTAACAGGAAAAGACCAGAATTTCAAAGAATCGCGTTCAAAAAATTACGCAGATCCTAGATATTCTGTGACTGCTTTTTAACATCCATCGTCTTCTCCCGAACTGGTGACTGGTGTATTTACTCGCTTCCGATACTAAAAAATCTACTTAAAGGACAAAGATTTCGGGATGGCCACCGGATACCTTCGAGACAGTTTCAAAGAACTTTCTATGGCTGGAAAAAATGCGCGAATAGTCGAGGCCAGTACTTCGAAAAATCTGATAGCTACACGCGTGTACATATTTTTTTAAAAATAAAGTCCCGGAACTTTTTGATCCTATTTCGTATAATTATCTCCTTCATTTCCATGGCAATTTGAACTTTGATCGTATTTAATTCTATTATTTCGAAGCATCATTATTTTATGAGTATTTCCAAATAATCCGTGATAATTTTCACGAAAATCGTAGTAACTCGAACATCATCGAACTCTTAATAACTTATAAGAATCGCGTAAAGATAAGTCATCCTCGCTTACTAATTATAGATTTATTAAAATCAAAAGCCAACCAACAGTTCTTTCGGATATCAATAAAATTCTTACCTATGACTTCTAACATTTAATTATTCTATACTGTTTGCAGATATAAAAGTCGGGGATCAATTGTTAGTATTTCGCTTAATCTTTGCTGTCATTCGTTTTTGAGTTATTTTTGATAGTTTCCGCTCCCAAATGGAATAAAAAGTTATATAAATTAGGTTCTCGGTTGGTATCCGCGCCATAAATCGCGTAAATTTTATCCGATTTGAATTAAATTCATATATGGTTTTTGGGATTCGAGCCTACTGAAATTTGAATATGATCGATATTTTATCGACGTGATAAGAGAAAAGATGTTAGCAGCTAGAGGGGGGGGGCAATTTCTCCGGCAAATATTTGATTCGAACGAAAAATTGTATTATTACGATCCGTCAGTGAATGGAGACTGACTCGATTGGATCAATGACAAATCGATTAAAATTCGATTTTCAGATTTCAAAAAGATCGGGTGAATGATTCGACGATTTAATTCGACTAATTTGTTTCTAATAAAAACCTAGTAATCGAACTCAATTAAATTAATTATCAAAAAGTAAACAAGCAGTTCGGAAAGAACTAACCTCATACTCAACTAACGTTATTCGGAAAGATCGAAGATAAAAGATTTTGTTATCAAAATCATATTAATGACACGAGCTATACTTATTTTTTTGGAGAAAATAAAGGACAAATCAGAAATTGTTTGGTAATAAGAAAAAGCGGATCGAGTTTATTTGTTTCGCTAAAATTGAAAAGTCTTATAACATTGGGTGTCTTTCGGAGAAAATGTCAGGCACGGGATAATTAATATTTTTAAGACCCTTCGAAATTTAAGATAAAACTATGGACAAGAAAATAAAAACAATGGTATTTAATATTTATACAATTATAACATTTATTTATTTCGCGCAAGCTTGGCGCGCTTTAACATTAGCGGTGGTATCGTATACCGCGGCGAGTATAAGAGAAAAGCGAAAACATTGATAGAGAACTTTAAACTTGGACCTACACCGAAGCTCCAACAGCGTAAAAATATACAAATATATATTCTTCTAACATATTGAGTTATAAATTGAGTTCCTAAAATGACGAGGCCCGGGGCAGCTGCTTCTCTCGCTCCTCTCTGATGCACTGATAATATTTATCATATAAATATAATAATATTAACAAAAAACATAATATAAACAATTATATTATTACTTTATAAAAAAATTAATTTTCATATTTTTCTCCAGAATGAACTTTTGTTAATAAAGCGGGTTTGTATTCTAAAAATTCGTAATTCATACGTCGTGTCGAAGTTGCGTTTGGTATAAATACGTGCTTCCAATATTTCGATTTTTAATATTGGGTTTTCTCAGTAGTCCACATATAATTCACTAATGAAACACCGGTTCAGTGCAGATATTAGATCCAGGGAGATAGAAACAAAATTCGACGATTTTTGAAATGTCGAATTAACATATGGTTTAAAACACGTGTTTGTCTGTGTATACAATTTCAAAAAGAATGATCCGATTTCAATAATTATATTTAATAATGAAAATGTGGTACAGTTACAAAATAAATTACTAAGTATGAAGTAAAGCCTAAAGTTTCCACTCACCACAATTACAAATCAAGCGATAGCTGAATTCATCACAAACGCGTCTGAGAGTGTCTTTTGTCACAAAATTTACTGCAGCTGTGATTCTGATTCTGAGCTCATCCAAGTCAGCGAGTAAAGGAGCAACATAGACAGTGTTTTATATATCCCTATAAAAAAAGTCACAAGGTTTGATGTCTGAAGATCTTGGAGGCCAAGAATGTAGTGCCAAGTTGTGGGGTCCCGTCCGTCCAATCCAATTTGAGACAATGTTTCGTTTAGAAACCGACGAACTAGGCGGTTCCAATGTGGCGGTGCTCTGTCTCGCTGAAAAATAGAATCTTCGGAGTCTTCGTTCAGCTGTGGAACTAGCCAGTCCTGCAGCATTTCGAGCTAGGAGTTTGTCATAACAGTGTTTTCCTCGAAAAATAAAGGGTATAAACCTAAAATGTCATATCAAACTCTGGACCAAAGTCGTTTACATGACACAAGTCTTATTCATTTTTGGTTCGTGATTGCAGAGATATACAATTTTAAAATTGGGACATTCTTTTTGAAACACCCTGTATTTAAAAATTCTGACCCATCTATGTTCACGAATGTTAAGAATGGCCTCATTTTGTCGCAATTCTTCGATATTTTCACAGGTGACATCGCAGAAATGACAGTGTCGTGTTTCTGTGGACCGTCTGTTGAGTATCGGTAGTCAATTGACCATTTCGATTCACAAAATAAAGGACAAAATGGCCATTTTTGTCCTCTCGAATAAAGGACGTTTGGTCACCGTACCTATACTGTATATTGAATTTATTAGAGTCTATTAAATAATTCCATAGTATTATAGAGAAATCTGAAAAATTGAACGCTCAAAATTTTTAAATGGATGAATCTATTGAGTTAATTAAACTTAAATCTAATTTGGTATTAATATCTTAGATTCGTGGTCCCCAAAGTGTGATGCACGCCCTCCTAGTACAGTGGTACTTCGCAATTCGAAACTGATCCGTCGCCGAACAAATGTCGAATTGAGGAACTGTCGAATTGCGGGACAATATTTCCCATATAAGACTATGTAAAATCTAATCCGTCGCCGAACTAATGTCGAATTGAGAAACTGTCGAATTGCGGGACAATATTTCCTATACGTTATCTGTCCCCATCTCATTCCCCTAACGGGTGAGGTGAGAGAGATAAGCTATATTATTTACTTTAT